>APFE031412118.1:236269-254001 GCA_000404065.3 Pinus taeda
TGTAGTGTACATATTACTTTTCAATTGTATTGTGAGTATCATTATACCCCCGACGAACTATGTTGTTGTGTCAGTTCTCAACACAATTTTTGTGTAATTTTTTGTTATGGAAAAATAGTATGCTAGGCCACGCACAAGCACAATGGCTAGGAACATGCCTATTTTGGCTAGGTGATGTAAATATAAGGATGAATTCTTGTTGAGCATTTGCGCATAAATAGAGGTAGGAGTTGTACAAATGGATATTATCAGTGCACAACTAGTGGGAAAGGTGGGTAGCGTGAGGGAAAAAGTGATGGGCCAAGGTGCACTAAGGATATGTAC
Organism: Pinus taeda; assembly: GCA_000404065.3. Taxonomy (NCBI): domain Eukaryota; kingdom Viridiplantae; phylum Streptophyta; class Pinopsida; order Pinales; family Pinaceae; genus Pinus; species Pinus taeda. The sequence goes on from APFE031412118.1 coordinate 236,594, forward strand.
TGAGCTGATAGGGTGGGTCTTTGACAAAAAATTTAACCAACATAAAAGAGAATAAAAATAGAGTAAATTTTGGAGAAACACAATAAAATTTAGCTTATAATTCTAATGCATGAAAATAATTTTATATGAGACTATTTCTCATTCAACAAGTAAAAAACAAGATTTACAGAGATCTACAGGCACCCACCAATATTTTCGGCACAATTTTCCCGTCTCTACTTCTCAAACATACACCCTAGACTCTCTATGCTTGTAAACAAAATAGTAACATGTACAAAATTGCAACATGTAGTTGAGGTGTACCACACATATTGTTGTTGTTAGTCTAATTAAATGTGGTAGTTGAGATTAATATTTCCAACACTCAACATACCATAAATCATGTATTAGTCCTAAAAATTGAAATTTTTCCAAAAGACTTGATGATGAATTTCGAAAGATGAATGAGTTTATCAAAAAATGAAGATATTTCCTTACTTGTTGAACACTTTAAGAAGCCAAGCACACAACTAGATAAAAGATTAGTATAACATTATTTTACATGGTTAAAACCTTCAAAGGCCTATCAAAGCATATTGTTTCTTACAAATGTGAATAAGTATAGAAACAACATTGAAAATATAACTTGTAGTAGAAGACTTCTAATAGTTTCAATAATTCAATATTATCCATTCTTGGTTCATTATACTCATTTGCATATAACAAGTTTCAAAAGAGATACAAAATCTAAAGTGTTGTTCTTCACAAGGGAATGTCACTCTTCATTCGTTGCTATGTCTTAATATAGATGGTGAAAAACTTATGTAAGGTACTTGAGCTCAACAATGGAATTTCACTCTTCATTCATTGCTATGTCTTAATATTGATGGTGAAAAACTTATGCAAGTGTTTCTATATCATGAATATTTGGTACTTGAGCTCACTAGAATTGTGAATGTGTGACACTAGTATCTAAAATCACGAACCACCTGAAAAAATGGAGGTTCAATAGAGTTGTGAATGTGCCTTAACACACTAGGATCTAGAATAAACAATGACTCCTTGCGTTGTTGGAACCTAGGTAGAATACAGGGAAGTTGCAATGGTAATGCAATGTCATGTTCGTAAGACCCAACCAATGGAAGATCAATAACAAAAGGTAAATTTTCATATAAAGAAGAAACCATAATAGGATCAATAATAGAAAAGAATATGACACATATTTCAAGAATGGATCATAGAATGAACATCCTAAATGTAGAATTATGCTTGAATGCTAGGATATTTTAATCAAAGTACAAACCTCATTGCTCTTCTTCCACCACTGTAATATTGTACTCTTTTTAAAAGATGATTATTGTAAATTTCCAATTATTGATAAAGTAGAAAGTAATGAGTTGAATTTATGTTGATGGTAAATAAATACCTAAAAAGGAAAGAACCAATTTAAGCAATGCAATTGTTACTCAGAATTCTATATCTGAAATACTCTACAATATGTAATTGAAATAAGAATGGGCTGAATTACAGTCATGAATTCATGCCTTCTATGGTAAAAAGAGTTATGAACAATGAAAGTGAGTTCTACAAAAGAACAATCCTAACAAATAGAGTTTTTCTAAATTAAAAAATTCCCTTCATCGTAAAATCATCGATGGTGATGATAATAATCACAATCTCGTTCTTCATCTTGCACAAAGAACAATCAATTGCTGTCCCTGTTTCTTGTATTTAAAGAAACCAAAAATTGTAACTTTAGGGAAGGGAATGGTGAGGCTACAAAAATCTCCCCATCCCTTTCTTGCATATAAGGTTCAAGAGGAAACTGGAAACATTGCTGGAAAATTCAGAAATATGGGAAATGAAAGAACATAGAAAGGTTTATTTATGTTCACTAGAATTTGTGTTGAAATAGACCTCAACAAACATTTAACTAAACACGTTAAAATAAAACACAAAACCATTCAATGGGAAAATAATTTGATTAATAAACACAACATTCCAGTGGCATATATGCTATCACATAGGTCACGTGCAAAACACATACCCATAGGAAAAAAATTCCCCAAAGAACAAAAGGGGTTAGGCCCACAAACCAAAACGATGATAACCCTTAGATCTTTACTTTTCGAAAGACAAAGCAGAAGAAATCATGGATAGCCATCCAATATGGGCTGAAGTGGATGCATAGGTCCAAAATGAAAATGTATCTCTCATAGGATGACATCATCGCACAAGAGGCCTAGGAAACAAAATCATAGAAAAATGTGGCACATTCAAAAATTTGGATCGGGGCTAGAAAATGGGCGCATGTTTATGAGAGTTTAGAATCAAGCAAAGAATCCCTGGCAAAGGAATAACGAAATATAAATTGCACCATACCATTTAGATAGGAGAAAAATATTGAGCCATGGAGGGTCACGTGGAACTGTGTAGTGTACCCATGTCAAGATGGTACATTTTTCGAAGGAGATTCTTAGGGTATATTCTAGGGAATATTCTACAAGAATATTCTTGAAATATTTTAACTGTTGTGGCATCTTGAAGATTTCATAAGGGGCTTAAAGGTGAAAGTTATAGAAACTAGTCATAATTGAGATCTAAGAAATAGAGTTTCAAGTCACTCTCAGAATTCAAGTATTGCCACATATTTTTTGCATTTATTTGCAATTACTTTGTTGATATAATATAAAGGCCTCTTAACTTTGATGTTGGGCGTAGAGAGATTTCTCACACATTATGAGTGAAATTCGTTAACAAATCATGGTGCATTGTCTATATTATCATAATTTTCTGTTGCTTCTTCATGGATGTTGCATGTATGGTATTTTCATGCTTTTTAAGTAATTCTATTTGACATCATCACAAGAAGGATCCCATATCATGTTGGTATTAGATGAGTCTTCAATAATGTTTATTGTCAGTGTGGATGCTTACGAGGGCCAAACTCAAAGAGGGTGAACAAAAACTCAAGCCTTTTACCCTCAATATTGGGCATGCAACTCGAAGAATTAAAATGGAGGATAATGACATGCATATAGAGAATGAGCAGGATTTCCTGAATCCCTTCTACCAAATGGAATATTGGGCAGAAAAGTTGTTTATAGATTATGAAAGGAGAACGAAGAAAGAGGGTAAGAACTAAGGGGGTTCTAGTAGATGATAATGCATGAGTACAATGAAGAGGTGGAGAAAACACTCTTGCATCTCCATATCCAAGTTCATTTTCTTGATCTTCCCCTCATTGTCATCATTCAATAGTCATCAAAGAAATGCTTCTAAAAAGTCATTTTTTAAATTAGATGTGAAATTTGATTTTCCCATGTTTAATGGAGAAGCTAATGCAAATAAATTAAACATTTGGATTAGGAAAATTGAAGCGTATTTCTATATAAAATAAATTAGAGAGGATGAAGCAAAGATCTAGTTGGCATCTATTTGACTATGACACATAGCTCTTATACGGTGGGAGAGAAAACTTCAGAAAGGTAGTCAACATAATTGTAAACTCCTTTCTTCATCATTTGAGTTTATTTCTACATTAAGAGGGAAATGTTACCCATTGAGTTACAAGAAAAAAGCCATAATGCAATGGAAAAACTCAAGACATGGAAATTAAGCAGAATGTTCAAATTTCTAGAGAAATTTTATGGGAAGCAAGCATTGGAATTGAATATTCCTTTATCCTCACCAGCAACATCGATGAAACACATTGGTGCTTTACACAATAATATTCATCATTCATTTGTTTTTATTGATCCCACTGATCTATATAAAGCTAGTGTGAAAGAAACTCATCTTGAAAATAGGGGAAAACATGGATAAAAAGATCATGCAAAGATGCCTTTGTATAAGACTCATAACAACAAGTTGAAGGGAAAATGAAAGGGAAAGAGGATAGTGGAAAAAGAGAAAGAAGAAGGAAAACCTTCTTGCAATGTTGTAAGAAAAAAGGGCACAATGAGAAACATTGTTGAAAGCTACATCCAAAATCTAAGGCTAAGAAGTTTGGTGGAAAAGGGAAGTAGAAGGACGTTGCTACAACACAATAAGACTTAGGTTTTGATTCTAGTGGCGGTGCACATATCAACACCATTGGAGTACAAGGTAAAGGTTCCTTTGATGCTCGTTCAAGTTCTCAAAGTAGAACTCATGATGATGAAACAAAAATAAATGAATTGTTTCAAATAAGAGTTGTACCTAAGCAAACAAAAATACATACATTGTTTACTCTAGGTTCTCAGTTTAAATCATTGAGAATCAAGTTTTATGATGTTAGTTTTGGAAATAACATCTCATCCGAAATATATCCTCTTGGTTGGGTGTGCAACAATGTAAAACTCAATGCCACCAAACAATGTAGGGTTAGGTTTGTTATTGCCTCAAACTTGAGAGACTAGTTTGATTTCAATGTTGTCCCACTTGACATTCTCGCATAGTCTTGGGAAAAACATACTTATATGAAAGGAATAATTTTTTTCATGCATGATAATAAGTATCATCTCACCAAAGACGTGGCGAAATGTTGTAACAACCCCTGGTTTATTTTCTGAGTAAATAAAATAAGACTAATGTTATGGGACAATATTCCAAGCTAAATGGTGGGAAATCATTATAGTGGACGTCACTTGTAGTCTTTAAATGCCTATGGAAATTGGAAAAGGCATTGGAAAAGGAAATGAGGCAACAACTGGCATTTTATTATAAAAATAAAGGAAAATAGGAGAAAAGGGAGCTGAAGAGACATAAATTTACATAGAAGAGAAATTAGAGGGAAAATGAAGTAAAATGAAGAAAAATGAGACTTGAATAATAAAAAGGGATCAAAGAAATAATTCATAGCTTTTGCATAGATTTTGGCTAGAATTTGTCAGTTCAATTTTGGCTCTTTCCTTTCATTCTCTCACTCTCTCATACTCTTACACACTTAGAGAATCTTGCAGCATGATTGGAGCGCTATAGAATTAACTTGGATTGGAGAAGGAAAGTAAAGGAAAGCAAGGAAGTATAAGGGAAAAGTTGGATCAATAACTATAACTAGATTGATTTTTACGTAATAGGTTCCATGTGTTATTTTCTTGTTGATTTTGGATGCATAGTATATGCCTGTGGTTCCTTGGTTATGTCTTTTCAATGGCATAGATATTTTCCTAGATTGGCAGTGGCTACATCCTTTCCTATCCATTTCCTAGATGGTGATGGTCTAGTGAGTTTCCCAATTATTTTTCTAATTGATTTTCAGGTTCTCTATTGTGGTGGGTTGGAAAAAACACTTAAGAGCCCTAGAAAAAATTGGTATGAGCTACTAGCTCCTAAATCCTATATGTTGGGACAAATGATTGGGAGCATTCTCAGTTGAGTTAGTAGTCCTTGGAGACACAGGTTGGAACACATGCTCTAAATTCCTAATTAGTTGTGGGATGAGTTAATATTTCCTGGAGCCCTGAAAAACATCGATAGAGACTGATATAGCTAATTTTAGTGATTTTTGGACCATATAGGTGAGATGACTTTGGAAAAGGGTGGAAGTTCTTTGGCCTATGGAAGCCTTGGTTGGTTTTTTTTTGGTTTAAGACTTTATGATCCCACATTCATGCGTGGAATATGTCACAGAGGTGATTGGCTAAAAGAGAGATTTGGTTCATCCAAATATATGATCAAGTGGTACGTGGAAGTCCCTCACTTGGTTGGAATTTTCATATGTTAATATGAGATATTTTTTATATTGTGATCTATGATCATTTCTAGTGATTACATAACCTATTTTATGGCATATCTTCCATGATTCTGATTCTATATATGTTGGATATATGATGTATTCTATCTATGGTTCTTGACATGTTTTGTTAAGTTATTGAATGGTTGATGAATGCATGGTCTAACAAGTGTTGTTGCAACTAGTGAGAAATGAATTGGAGCCTTCTTGGTGATTCTGAGATGAAATTGAGAATTTTATGATCAAATATGCATTCATGACCTATAGCTTTCATGTTTACCATATGTTAGATGAAATGTATATCATGGAGTATGCATGCCTAGGTAAAGTTCCTCCTTGGGTTTTGATTGGCTAGCCTTGTCATCATATTGTTTATGTTCTAGGAAATTACAGGTAGTTATAGGAAGTCATCTAGAGGTTAGTTTGGAAAAGTCGCTCAAATATTAGAACTACTCATATGGAAGTTGGCCTATGCATGGAATTGGAACCTCATAGTTGCACTTATGTTGGGTTGCACATGTATTTGGGGAGTTTCCCTTGTGAAAATAACTCCATGTCAAGCTCCGAAGTGGTCTGTAGTCCCTAAGGGATGTCTGTAGTTGTTGGCATGCCAACACCACTTCCACAACTGTAACTTGGAGGTTAGGTCATATCATAGTGATACTTGTCTCATGTTTATGCTAGAGAGCTAGTAAGGGTAAATGTGGGAGGTGATGGTTAGAAGATGGTATTAGAGATGGTTTCATTCTCTTTAAGTGATATCTAATACCAAAGGGTGGTATTAGAGTGATGTTGTAGCATTGGACCTCAGGGTAGATGTCATTGATATGCATGCATCTTAGTTGTCAACATATTTTCTATACATGAATTTTGATGGTCATTGTTATAGTCTTCTATCATTATGATGATGTTGAGATGTTGGTGTCATTATGTAGATATATTGTGAAAATATGGATTGATTGTGCAGACAACATAGCCTCCCTTGAACTTCATAGAGGTATGATTTTGATTATGTCTATATTTGGCTTACATAACATGATATGTTTGCAGGAGATAGAAAATCAAATATGAGGAGTAGAAAGGTGGATTATAGTTCGTGTGAATATCCTGATAGATTAGCTCAGCAACAAGGATATGAGTATTCTCCTGATATAGAATATACATCAAGAAGTTTTAAGGTAGAGATCATAAGTTGGAAGGATGGAAATAACAAGTTCATTGAGTCATAACAAAGACTTGCTAGAACTCATCAAAAGAAACTAGAGGTTAATGGAGTGATCCTTCAAAGTCTTTTGGAATTGTAGAAATAAGGAAAATTGAAGATAAATCATGGATAGGAGTAAAGGACTATTGGAGCATATGGTAGCAGGTCTTGATCAAGATACATGTTAAACAAGGACGACACAGTTAGAGGTGGCACATCTTTGGATACACCTCACAAGCATACTAGCACTTGTTGATTCTATTCTAGTTCCATTTAAGAGTGATACCATTGTCAACACCAACATCCTTATAGGAGGAGTGAGAAGAATTATTTTCTAGAAGAGATCAAGAAGGAAAAGCTTCCTACATTTGATGGGGATGTGAATAAACTAGAATATGAAGAAGCATGGCTACTTGGGATGAAGAAGTTCTTTGGATTGCATGATTATTTAGAGAATATGAAAGCTAAAATAGTGATCTTCAGTCTCAAGGGAAGAGAAAATATGTTCGAACGATATGAAGCATGTTAGTGGCATCAAGATAAAAGAGTTCAGTACCCTTCAACAAGATGTACCTATTTGAGAGATTCTATCACGGAATAGCCAAGAAATTATATGAGATGAAGATGGGTTCCATGACAAATGAAGAGTACATGATTAGGTTGCTAGAGCTATTCAGGTATGTGTCATATCTCAAGGATGATATGAAAAAGGTCCAAGGGTTAATTAGTGTATTTACTTTAGAATTTATAGCTCAGTTTGAGTATGATGAGCCTCAGTGATTGGAGGAAGTTATTGGGAATTTGAAGCATTGTTATGACCATTTTGAGTGCAAGTCTAAGCCTAAGTAGGACTAGAAAGGTAATGGAAAGAATAAAGGAAGGTGGGCTAAGAAGCGAACAATACCTCATGATGTAGGTGATAAGGAGAATGTGGCACCTTATGATAATTTCAATGAAGTTGATGGAGGAGCAGAGTAAGGGTGATGGTAGGAATCCTTTGTAGTCTTTGATTTCTTGCGGAGAGCATCATAGGAGAGAGTATTCCTTGAATTTATGTAGCAATGGATAATAGGTATGTTGTTCATGAAGAATCCATTATCAATATGGAAGGTAAGTTTTTTGATCATTTTTTTCCATTTTGATTGACCCTACATTTAACTATAGTTATATCAGTCCTAACCTAGTGGATAAGTGTTTCCTGAATAAATATGTGCATGTAGAATTTTGGTTGGTACAGTTTGCTACAAATACCAATAGAGGAGTTCATCATTTGCTAATGCCTTGTGCATTTGAGCTAAATGGTATGCCTACATTAGTACCTCTAAATGTGCTTCCTTTGGGTTCATACAATATGATTTTGGGCATGGATTGGTTTTCAATTCACATGATTAAAGTGGATTGCTATGATAAGGCTATTGAATGCCTGAATGATGATGGAGAAAGAAGAGTCTTGCAGGGAAAGAATAAGCATGCATTAGTGAGAATGGTTATAGCTATACAGGCAAAGAGTAGTTGTAAGAAAGGATGTTTATTGTTTACAGTTCATATTTCCAGTGACAAAGAAAACGATGTTGAGGATGAGGAAGTATTGAAGTATCATGTTTTGCATTAGTTTCAGGATGCATTTCTGGTAAATATTTTAGAGTTTCCTTGTCATAGAGACATCGAATTTTGTATTGAGTTGATGCTAGGAGAAACACCAACATCTAAGGCACCATACAGGATAAGCATTCTAGAGTTGGTGGAATTGAAGTTGTAGCTTAGGGAAATGATTGATAAGTGATACATAAGGCCAACTGTGTCACCTTGGGTTGCACTAGTATTGTCTTTAAAGAACAAGGGTGTTACTATTAGATGATGCATTGATTATAGGTAGTTGAACAAGGTGACTATCAAGAAAATGTATCCTTTCCCTTAGATTGATGGCTTGCTTAATCAGTTGAAGGGAGACTTTCCTCAAAGATTGATTTGATATTGGGATATCATCATGTGTACATCAAAGAATAATTCATTTACAAGACTACATTCCATATGAGGTATGGAGTTTATGAGGTTGTGGTGGTTCCTTTTGGTCATACTAATGCTCCAGCTAATTTCTTGTTTTTTATAAACAGTGTGTTGCGTCCGTATGTGGACAAGTTTGTGATAATGTTTATTCATGATATGTTGATATACTCTACGAATGAAAAACACATGGTAAGGCATTGAGGTTGTTGAGGGAGCATCAGTTGTATGCCAAGTTTAGCAAGTGAAATTTCTTTCAAACTAAAGTTCATTACGTGGGGCATGTTGTTTCCAAGGATTGGCTAGACACAGACCCAAAAACTATTAAAGATATGATGGAGTGGCTAAGTCCTAGGAATGTGGATGAGGTCATATCATTCATGGGACTAGAGGCTTATTAGGGGAGGTTCACCATAAACTTATCAAAGATTAGCTATCCTGTTAAAACTTTTAAGAGGACAGAAAAGAAGTTTGAGTAGACAGAGGAGTGTGCAACTAGCTTTGAGGAGTTGAAGAATTTTCTTAGAAATATTCTAGCCTTGAAGATTGCAAGTATTGATAGTGTTCATGGTATGTACGAATTCTTGTAAGGGAGTGCTGAAAAATGGCAACAAGAAATGCTAAAAATAGCAGTTTGGGTACCAGTGTTGGATTATGCAATAGGGAATGAAAAATGGAAGTGCTAAAAATAGATTGCTATTTTTATCAATTGAGTATGGATTCCTATTTTAGTTAGTCCCTAGACTAAAAATAGGAAGTAAAATCTGAATTTGAAATTAACATCTATTTGAAAATAAATTAATTAATTCTCCATGAGTTAATTAGTTGTGAAAAATCAAAGATGAAGTCTATGTGAGGACATGCAATAGTTCTTCCATTAATTGAGGAATTTATCCATCGGTTAAAGAGATAAGGATGAGTTCTAATTTGAGTATAATTAGTTGGCTTAGTTAACTGAGTCAAGTCTAGATATAATTGATTTAAAAAATTCGTTTAAATTAATGTGAGTTCAGTTAGTTAATGCTTGCATGGATGTAACTGCTACACTTCAGATAAATGAATATTATGTCATAAATAAATCATGCATGTCAGTTCAGAGGAAGACACAGTTTATACCAGAGGAGGGATAGTGTACTATCAATTGGATGGATTTTTTCCTATAAAGGAAAATTGTCGAAGCAGAAGGATCAAGGTTCCTTGAGGATTGTGCAGTTTTACAGGGTGTGAGATCAGTGTGAGAGATTAGTGTTACACTTGGTAACATGAGGATCACCCAATAAAAACTATGCAAGGAAATAGGAGGCTTCGAAGGTAGAGGAGAAGGCTTAGGAGAAGTATTGATTGCCTGTGAGCATCCAGGAGGATTGTACTGAGAGTTGGCTAGCTGCGAGAGCTAAGGCTTTGTGTAATCTTGATGTATTTCCACCTTCATCTGTGAGGATTGTATTGAGAGCTGGCTAGCTGTGTGAGAGCTAAGGCTTTGTATAAATCCTATGTATGATCATAGAGAGAGTGGGGTTTTAGGTTCAGGCTTTCCCTGGATTATATATTCTATGTTATGTGTGATTGATTCCTTCTTATCAATTATATGTGTTCTTATTGATGTTGTACATGTTCGATTAATCTTTCACTAAATTGGTTGTAGAATTAGATCAAGTATTTTGCTTTAGTATATTGGATTATCAGGTGATCTACATGTCGGAATTTCTACATGGTATCAGAGCAAAGGTGATCAAAGGAGAGGACAGTACATTGAGAGGAGATTTCAAAGTTTTGAGTTTTGGGCCGAGCGTTTGCAGAGGATATATGAAAATTTATGTACAAAATTTTCGAAATAAAATAGCATATTTGGATTCCTTGTGGAAAAATACCCAAAATCAAAAAAATATTGGCTAAATTGGACTCTGGAGGAGGGAAATATCACTGATTTAAAATCAGCTCTTTTTCTAGAAAATGTCGTAACGGTGGGAAATATGAAACATATTGGTGTGTTGGCCAATAAACTCTATGCACTTGGGGTACAAGATTCATGCAAAGCCTTGAGTATCAAGGAAAAGGTTAGATACTTGGTGGTTGAAAGGGAGAGTAAATTACCTCTCAACATGCAGTGCCAGAAGAAGTCTCGGACGACTGTGGAGAAGCCGTGATTGGTGAAGCAACCTTATGAGGTTGTGGAGCAGCTAGAACTGGGGAAGCAGAGACAAGACATAGTGGAGGTATCCATTCATGCAGAGACCCCCAATAGGGGGACACTTTGAGCTAGGTGGGCAGAGGGATCACACACAGCCATACCTCCAGATAGGAGGTGGGGCAATGTGGAGAGATCATCCCAAGTAGGAGGGGCAGGATCCTTGAGGTACCCAACCTCTTTGATTCCACTTTGCTATCACTGTCCCAATGAGGAGTAGCATGAGCAACTGATTGGGTAGATACAAATGTAGATGGAGCGGTGGAGAGAGCTACAGTTCATAAATCCCAAGTCAACGTAGAGCTAGTAGGCTGCAACAATGCGAGAGGCACAAATGTGTTGCACTAGTGCAGGATGGCACAAAGAGATGTGAAATGGTGAAAGATGCATGAAGATGTTGCAGGATCATAAAGGTCAGAGAGAGAGCACTTGTCAGCAACAAGTATAGCTTCAACATTAGAGTATGTCTCTAGCCCAACAGAGAGGTCAGTTGGGAGGTTTTTTGGTTCCAAGAGTGGCAGGAGCAACCATAGTTGGTAGAACTATTTCATATAGAACATTCTAAAGGTACAAGATTGGGTTCAAGAGGAAGACTTCCTTATTGAGAGGGAGTGTCAAAAAATGGCAGCAAGAAATGATAAAAATAGAAGTGCTAAAAATAACACTGCTAAAAATAGCAGTTTGGGTACCAGTGCTGGATTGGGCAACATGGAATGAAAAATGGATGTGCTAAAAGTAAAATTTCCATTTTTATTAGTTCATGATGGATTCCTATTTTAGTCAGTCCCTCGACTGAAAATAGGAAGTAAAACTCAAATTTGAACTTAACATTTGTTTGAAAATAAATAAATTAATTCTCCATGAGTTAAATAGTTGTGAAAAATCAAACATGAAGTCTATGTGAGGACGTGCAACAGTTTATCTATTAATTGAGGAATTTATCCATCAGTTAAAGAGATAATGATGAATTATAGCTTGAGTAGTAATTAGTTGGCTCAGTTAACTGAGTCAAATCCAGTTATAATTTATTTAAACAATTTGTTTAAATTAATGTGAGTTCAGTTAGTTAATGCATGCATGCATGTAACTGCTGCACTTTAGATAACTAAATTTTCTCTCATAAATAACTTGTTAGCTACCTATACCAATAGGTTTCATTTTTCATGATTGGCAGGGGAAGTGCCAATATGATCTACTTTGATGATACAAAGTTCTCATGTTTTTGTAGTGAAAATATACCTACATTTGGTTGATGTTGTCTTTCCTCAGAATGGGTGATCCAACAGCCTAAGCTGGGTCATGCCATGTTTCAATTTTTGTTGTAGATTAGAGAAAGAAACCTGTCCAAACAGCTCAATCTTGGCAGGTAAATTAGATAGGTAGAGAAAGAAGGTTCCCAACTGTTTAATTTGGGGCCTTGGAAGCAATAAGGGTAGCTTTAGATAGAAAATCAAAAGAAAGCCAAAGGAAAATAAAAGGCACAAAAGGGTTTGCAAATCTAAGTGCACCCTCCTTAGAAGTAACAAAAAATGCTAGACAATAGAGTGGGTAGGCAGAGGGGGTTGCAGAAAGCATGGTTCATGGCATTTCACCGGCCTAAAGAAAAGGTAAAAACATGGTGCCAGTACACATGGCCTATTTTGCAGCAGCCTTACAGAAGCTTAATGGAGCATGTCTAACTTCCAAGTCACCCCCTATCACATTCATGACTAACATCACTATGCCACCCATGTACACAAAGAAAATCAAAGTCTTTTGTTGGTTCTAGTTTCTTTAAAAGCCACATTTCTTGTGCAAATATTCTTTTCATTTTGATCTACTTCCTAAAAACTAAGTTGATTTCATAAAAACTTAGTATTCCACCCCCCCCATCCACCTTTTTCACTCATATTAGCTACTAACCTATCACTATTTAACTCCCTATACCCCATATTCCCCTATTACTATGTAAAACTTGGCAAAAAACCCAAAAAATCTAAGTATCCCCTTCCCCGAGCATTATAGATCTATGTACGAGTCTCAAATGTCTTCAAGCACTAAAAACATTTGAGCGCGACCCAAAGAGCGCCAAAAAATTAATCCTGGAATTAATCCGGGACTTGCTCAGATTAAAAACCCAAAAACCCACTTTTGCAAGTTAACCTTTGTAAAAATCCATTTAACCCGTAACTCTGCAAAACAACCCGAAAACCCACTTTTGCTAATGTTTCCACCGGGCTCGCATTTCCAAAAAAATTAATATTTTATGTTGCCCCGCCTTCCATATCGTATTGGCAACTCATCAACTCGTCGACCGTCAAATCTGGTCTTTCCCATCAGACGGCCCACATGATATCAGACGGGCCTCCATGACCGAAAGATACCTTCCGAGAAACTGTCAAAGGGTGACGTCATGCCTCCGCCACGTGTCACCCCCAGATTTTCTCGGGTCGCCTTCTGACAATACCACGACCGTATAGAAGGCGGTCTGAGAAAACCCACTTACCGCCCAACTATACCGCCTGCCCACACCAGCACCACGCTCGCACACGTCACTTCCACTCAGCGCCCTATCAGCACCCCCGACCGCCAGCGCTCCTACGTGTCTGCCATCTGTGCAATTCTCGTGGACCACTCACAAGCTGCCATGTCACCTGATGATGTCATGCTGATGTCACTCGACCCTAACCCCACCTGATGACATCATGCTGACGTCATCCAAAAAGCGCGCCAATAGCCCAAAAGTCCATATTTTAGCCAATTTTCGCGTTTTTTCTCACTTTTTGCAAACTGAGCTACTGCTCACCTCTGCATGTAATTTATGACCACCTGTCGCCAACCTGCAAAAATCAACCCGAAGGACGCTGCTGCCTCCCACTTGCCTGCATTTGCGACCATTGCCAGGCAATTTACCAGGTATTTACCTAAAGCATCCCCTCAAAGCTTGCTTCTGTCCATAATTCTACAGCACTCAATTAAACAATAGTAATTACAACCAATTTACCTGTAAATTCCCAGTAAACTAGCATCCCTTCGCAGTGGCAGGGTCAAATTTCGCCTACGGAACCCATATACAGTCACCTTTTCCTGAATTCCAACTCTGTCCGCGCATTCGTGGACTGAAAACCTGAAAGGCATAATTCACTGGAAAACAGAGTTGCCAGTCCCTACAGTCCCTAAATTAACTCCCTTTGAGCATTCTACGCCATTTGTCACCACAGTGGCCTCATTTACCCTTACAATTGGCTTTACTTCTACAAAATTAGCCCTCAGTGTTCTCCTGCCCACTAAAGCCAGTTTCAGTACAAACTCACAAGTACTACCCAGCCATGGAAACACCAGTAGCCCTGAATGTTCAGCCTCTGAATGCCCCACACAAAGAGCTAGAGTGGAAAGCGCTGGGTGATAGAGATTACCAAATGTTAGACTCCATGGCCATGACAGCCAAATTCAATGTTCACCTGTTGAATGAGTTAAAGGCCCAATATCTCAGTGGGGCTGATACCTTAGGAATTTGGGACTCCCACATACCCATTTACAACCTTCCTCAAGTCAGTGTCCTCCCAGACTTGATAAATCAATGCAGGTCGAGCTATGACCCCTGTTAGAGAGCCATCCTCAGCCCTTCAGGCTCAGTATTGTTCCATATCACCCCTGAGGCCATCAATGAAATGCTCCACTTTCACACCACAAAACCCCTAACTCCTCTCTCCATCCAGGGCTTGATAACGAAAGGGGGCAAGCTGTCCAATGATCAGATTGCCAGGATTAATCAATTGTTTATTCAACCTCAATATCAATCTATGAGCACTGCCCTTCCCATAGCATATCAATATCTTAATGAGCTGGGCAAAATGCTGGTGGAATTGATCAGTTACATCCTGGGTTATGGGTCATATGAGGATCTGGATGAAACCATTATGGCCATGCTGTCCATTTTCTCCCCTGGAATGCCTCCTACTGTGCATTATGATTTTGCCACTTTTCTTGCCAATAGGATTCATGAGCAATTAATGAATCTAGAAAGGGAAAAGGTGTTTAAATACACCAGGTACATATATCATTTATTCTTGTTCTATCAGCTTGATGCCTTCCCTGTCCCTCTCAAAAAGCTAGATGCCTAGGGAAGCCCAAGGTCGGTTGTGTTTTGGTCTTCAGTCTGCCATATTCTAGATTATTCATCTTACACCTATTGTGAATTCATTGACCTTTTCATCCATCCATCTATGACCTTCTTATTGGGTGTCCCTCCTCCCAGATTGACAGAGGAAATGCAAAGAATTCTTTAACTCTCAAAGGCCTAGAGCATTGGTGATTGGTATTTTTATCAACACCATACAATGATCAGAGTATATGGCTGTGAGTTGAGTCATTATAGGCTGCCAAGATATGTCCCTATGAGACTCTTTGCCCTAGAGTACTTCAGGTAGTTTGGAAATGTAGACTATGTCCATTTCCAAACTAAAAACAAGAAGGTGCAACTAAAGTTGAGAAATCAGCTGGGCCCTTTTCTATACAATAAGAAAGAGGAAGGATGGAAGGAAGCTGATAGGATCCTAGAGACCCTGAGACTTCAAACCAGTTTCAAATGGGTGCCTTATGACCCTAATCACTTCATTTCCCTTAGGAGGATAAAATACAAATTGGGTGGCTATGCTCATGTGAAACTACCTCATATTGAGCAGTATGCCAATGCCCTAAGCTAGAAAGAAGGCACCTTAGAAGAGCCAATTGGTAAAGAAGAAATGCTACGAAGAGAAGCAAGCAATCTTGAAAAAGGGGCTGACTTGGAAACTTGTGGGCAGGTTTCTTCCTCCTGTCAAAGGAAAATTGGAGCAGTTGCCTCATCTTCCACAGCCCAGCAGCAAGCAGCCGGAATTTCCCACCAGGAATCAAACAACGATAAAGGCAAGCAGGTGGAGTAAGAACATCCACCTCCTAGGACAGAGCAGCAAACACAACAACAAGTGGAAAAGGAGGTTGAATAGCAAGAAGAACATCAAGAAGAGGGGTAGCCTATGCAGCAAGAAGAAGTGAAGCCCCAACACCAACTGAGCAATAGGCTCAAGAGAAAATTCCTTCTGGGTAAGAAAAGGCAGTGGAGGCCTCAGTGCTTCAAACTCCACAAAAGGAGGAAAAAGGAAAGAAGAGGGACAGAGAACAGGAGACTCCCCTCACCATGTCAACAAATCAAGGGGAGAAAAGGCAGAGATTAAATCCCCTCTCCGAGGAAGAAATGCCTATGGGGCAATCGTTGGGAATGGGCCCACCAAGTATGGAGGCATCTTCCAGTTCCTTTCAGCAGGAACAAGAGAGAATCGTTGGAGGAGAGGTCAGCTCCTCAAGTCATCAAAGGAGAGTAGAGGCAGGCATCAAGCAATAGTTTATTGATATCAAGAGGAGAAATGAGCCACTCAGGCTCCAAATCTACAACCAGTTGCTGAAGATGGCCCCTACCAATCAACAAAGGCTTATGTCAGCCTATGACATCACAGAAGGAAAAATGGCCATGAGTCATTTCATGCCCACCATGCTGCAGCCACAGTCAGCTGCAGACTATATAAGAACCAACCTTGAGGTTCTTGCAAAGGACATCCACCTTATGGACCAAATAGAGCTTCACAAGCAAACGGGTGAGATGGTCTATGCAACATTGGCAGACAAAACAATGTTGGCTAATAGGTTGGAAAATAGCCTAAATAATACAGCTGCCCAACTTGAGTTGGAGAAGGCATCCTCCCTGGCCAAAGAAACAGGATCAAGTCTTTGGAGGATATAATTATAGAGCTTGGGCATGACCCCAAGGATTCAAAGGCCATACAATCGCTGCTGAAGATAAGAGATGCAGACCTTGCAGCCCTAAGAAAGAAGGTGAAGCTCCCAGCAACTATTCACCCCCAAACAGATGAGGTTGCTCAGCAGAGGCAAGACCAGGAGGTAGCTACATTGCTGGTAGCACTGCACAAACAGCTCGTGCAGACAGAAGGGAAGCTGGAGGATACAGAGGCTGCACTGCAGGCAGCTCAGCAGCAGAAAGAGGGAGGCCAGACTTCTCAGCCCCCTCCAAAGGTTATAAACCTTGAGGAGCCCCCAAAGACTACTCCTCCTCCCACAGAACCGGCAGCACCATCAACATCAACAACATCACCAGCACCAACTACAGAGCAGGCTCCAAGCCTCGACATGCAAATATTGATGAGTGAGATCCAGGCCCTCGAAGCCCAGATGTCATAACTGAATGGAGCCAAGGAGAATTTGGCCAAGCTGAATGAGAAATATGACAAATCCAAGCAGAATGTGGCTGAGAAAGGGAGAGAAATAAAAGCTCTCAAAGAAAA
>APFE031412118.1:254330-264953 GCA_000404065.3 Pinus taeda
CACAGAGGCAGATGAGACCTTAGATGCAATTTTGAGGCATCAATTTCCTACACAGGAATGGTGGACCTCAATGATACAGTTATTACTATAAGCAGGAGGTTCCCATCAAAGTTTTGTCATCAAAATATATAAGTCATCATATTTAGAAAGTATGATGCATATACTATGACTGGAAAAGGTGAAATGAGCCAACTCAGCAGGAAGATTCGGCCACCAAAAGCAACAATGACAGCTACAGGTAACAAGGTCGAGAAAGCTACAGCATGACAGAGTATAACGCCACATCATTCAGCATTAAAGCAGAACGATCAATCGACTCAGTCTCCTCCAAAGGTCAAGAAGAGGCCTGACAACATTAAAGACCATTTATCTTACATTTAGAGTAGCAATAACTTTCTTATCTGCTATTTTGTAAAGTTGGTGAGCATAGTTAATCCATCAACTGACTCAACATTCAGATATTTTGTAAAACCTATTGTATATATTCCCCCTCGCACAAACTTTCAAGTGGTTGTTGGTTTTTGTTGTTCTCTTATGAAGAAATGAGAACTCGGCTGTAACTTTCAGAAGGATGATATAAATAAAGCTTGGAGTTTACAGGAACTTAGTCTTACTGGTGCATGCTGTGATTGGAACCATTGAATGCTACAGGATTCTAGTGCTATGGCTTAATATAATAAGTGTTTCTCTATCTCTGTTAATATTCTGTTATTTGTCCATGGAGACACCCTGATCTCAATCTATCTTCACTATAAATGTTTTCCATAACTTCAGCTGTTTAAATTGGAATTCTTAACTGCTCCAATAAGCCCTGAATGTCTCACAGTCGCTATTTAGTAATTCATTTATGCTACTAAGTAGAAATTGTTGTTCAAATTGGTATCACACTGTCTGTAACTCCACTTCCCATTGTTTCACTCACTAATCGGAAAATTATATTAACAATAGCCATCTAGCCTTGGAGCAAAACTTTCTCCATCACAGGCACCAAAACTATCTCACATTTCTGACTCCATATGCCCAATGGATTAGCATCTTCTGCACTCTTCATGCCCTTCTTACAACAAAAGTTCACCAACCAAAGCCTCAAATAGGAAACTGAAACTTTTAACTAGCCTAAAATCTTCACAACGCATAGCTGAAACTTAAAGAGAGAGCCCTCTCTGATTATAGATAGGCTAGGATCTATAATCCAAAGGTTGGTTAGTGGTTACCCCGGCCGTATTCCCTTGGGAGTCATAGGGAACAACCTGGGTGTTAACATAGAGCATGCCAGAAACCCTTTATAACCAATGCCTATCTAAATTGCTTGATGTTATTTAAACCCCATCCGTTCTCCCCTTTCCTCTAGGAGATATCCCCCAAATGAACAAGATGGATCTTGAGATCACCTCTCAATCCAAACTAGATAAAATTTGATATAATGGCGTTGATTTTCTTAATTATTTCTTCGGGCATCATATATAAATGCATCCAATATGCAAAGATATTCTGCAGGACTAACTAGGCTAAAGTCTATCTTCCCCTAATCAACAATCACTTATGTGCCTAAGTAGTTAGTTTTCCCTCAAACTTATTAATCAACCACTGCCAATATCTATTTAAATATCTATTTGGATTTAAATTGAAACCAAGGTATTTGAATTCGTAGTCCATTGGAGAGATACCGATAGGAAAAAAAAATGTTAGTAATCTCCACAATTAATCTGCACAACTTGGGCCTGGTCGATTGATGCTTGAATGAGCAAATATTTTGATTTTTTCATATACAACCTAGAAGCATCACCAAATTTAGATACAATGTGAAAAAGGTGCAACCATTGTACCATGGAAACCTGTCCGAAGAGGAGAACATCCAAAAATGTGAGGTGAGAAACAAAAATATTTTTTGTGACATTTATACCAACAAAAAGTCCCCATGTTTTGCCTCCAAAATCCACCTACTCAAGCTACCAATTACAATCAGGAACAAAAGAGGTGATAAAGAGTAACCCTGTTGCAAATCTAGAGAAGACCGGAAGAGGTTTGAAGGCACACCATTAATAAATACAACATAATTAACTAAGGAGACACATGCCAAGATCCATTCAACAACCCCAACTGAAAGCCCAATTTTGTGTAGAATCATTCGGAGAAAAGCCCAATCCACATTGTTTTCCTTTGCTGGAAATTCCTGGCTAAAGAGCTGTGTCAAATCATCTATGAAGTTGATGTGCTTTAATAATGAATGGTTCAACAATAAAACCCCTTGTCTAAGTAATAATCCTTACCCTTTTAAAGATTAATCAAAGTGTTTATTTCCAATAGTAACAACATACAATATCTTTAAAGATGATGATAGAAGAATAAATGAAACATTATATTTATATATATCCAATTTGAACACTTGATGATCTGATGAGAACAAATAATATATGGAAAAATATCCCATAATTGACATTAATACATATAGGGATTGCATAGAAGGAAACAATCTATTTATGTAAGAGTAATTCATAACAAACAAACAACTTGCTTAATTAACTCAATATTTAACATGACATTTGCAAGGGAGATCAGGGAGGCTAATATTTAGCCTAACATATCCATAAGCTGAAAGCTGAAAGCTGAATTACTTTATTAGCTTTAAAAATATTCAGGTATTACAACAAAAATATGTAATATTTCGTCCAAGAATCACCCCTTTCCCAATCAAATCAAATTAAATAATATAATTTATGTTTTGTTGTGTTGTGTGGTGTTGTGTGTGTATACACACACAACACGCAATATTATACATATATCTGTTGGTTAGTTATATATATGTATTTGTAAAATTATTATATATATAATTTATAATTAAATAATATATAATAATATATATGATTCTAATATATACATACATATATATTGTATATATATGCCTTGCGTGTGTGTGTACACACACATACCACACACACACACCGCATTATATACAATATATATGTATATGTATATATTATTATATAATTATATATATATATTATCTATATATATATATATTAATATATATTCTTACATACATATATATGTAAATGTATGCGGTGTGTTGTGTGTACACTGACACACCAATATTTTAGTCTTTACAACAATCCTATCTTCTAAATATTACGATGAAAAATAATTTTTTATCCAAAATATAATTTGGATAATCTCAAATTTTTTTGACAAAAATAGAAAGTCTTCTGTTTGATTTTCTCCAATTGTCTTTGATTTCTAAATTTGATTCCAAAATATCTGAATATGCTCTGATTTGGCTCCTTCAAATCTAGATCTTCCTTGTTCTTCTGTTGAAATGTTTCTTGCCTTCAAGAAAATGCCTTTTACTAAAAAATTAAGATATGAGATCAATGAGTTGTTCCCATTCTTCTCCTACTAGATAGTTAATGCAACCATTCTTTTATAAGCTTCATCTACTTAAGTATATTTCTAAAAGGTTGGCTGAACTATGAATAAATATTTGATTTCATAACATATGAAATAAACATCAGATAATTTCTCGAGGAGAGTTTTTCCACTCAAGGCTCCTTTTACATGAACACATTTAGATATATCTAAAGCATATTTGTTTAGTAATATATGATACTCATCTTCGATTACCATTTTTCTATGAAAATTTCCATAGGAGGGTAAACCTTTTCCCTGTAAAGCAAAACATTTCCTGTTAAATTTATCAATCTAGACTTGCATTGAATCACACTTTCCTTGCAACTATATCGTTAAACTCTTCTTGGTCAAAACTTTTCTAGTTTGTATGATTGTATGACTCCTATCAGGGAATACCCATGTCTTCCAACTCTTTAGTTTTAGATTTCAAAAATTTTATAATCTTATTAGCTTTATTGGGCTTACTTCCTAGTTCATCTTTGATTTATCAATTGAATTTTTAACTTTCTCGAATAATTCCTCTAGTTTAACTGTGATCTGAATTGATTTCCAAATTTAAGATATTGAAGAAATTATTTCCATACATATTCTTTCTTTTGCTTGAATTAAACATTTCACACTTTTGGCCTCACTTATATACTACGCAAGTTGTTTTTGTAACTTGGAAGTTTCCTGCATTTCAACAACTAATGCATTATCTAATTTAATTTTCTCATTCTCCGCTCTCGCTAATGCTTTCTTCAACTTGTCAATTACTTCATTCTTTAAACTTAAAGAAGATAATGCTTCTGTTAAATCATATGTTGCATCATTTATTTATGAGACAATTTGGGATGTAGAAGGTATATCCTTTTTAATTGCTCTCTTTTCTTCAAGATTTGTTATGTGTATGTCTCCATCTTCTGTATCTATACATTCTGTTCAATCACCATTGATAAGAGTAATTTTTTTTCTTTTTCTAGCTCTCCAACTTCTTGTGCTTGTGGATGTTCAATAGTTGGCTTCTTTAGTCTCTTTCACAGAGCTTGAATATTTAGATTCCTATTCTTTATAATCTCCTCAGTAGCATTAATGTCATGAGGATCTAGACCCAACTTCTTGACTACATCCTCCAATGATTTGATTCTAGTGCCTTTGGAAAGAGAAGACATTCTTTCTATTTTTAACTCAATGATAGTATTATTTAATGAATTTTGCAATTTAGAAAAACTAGTAGAAGAACTATTTAAAGTACAATAAATCATCTCCCTTGTCTATCTATGGATATCTATCTGATCAATTGGATGGATCTATGATGTATTGAAAGAAAATACAAAAGTTTTAAAATTTGTTGCAACTTTAGCATCTGGAACTTTTGGTTCTAGAAAAGCTAATTGAAACTTTCTCTTTTCATCATCTAGGGTTGAAAGTAACCTATTATTTGTAGAGAAGGTTCTAGAATTGAGTGTAAGCCATTGACTTCAAAGTTTAATTTTTTCTTTTAATCTCAATAAAATTAGAAAAAATACTTTGATTAGTAGAAGAAGGAATTGAAGAATATTGTCCAGATGTTATTTCCACTCACTTCAAATTGAAAAAAGAACAACTGTAGTTGGTGAAGACGTATCTAAGGATCTAGTTTCTCACATGGTCTCTTCCAAATCCCTTGTTTCTTGTCTTTTGTAAACTCCAAATTATGTTCCCTTTGATTCTAAGACATTCTCAATTTCCCTTTTGAGCTCCCTTTCTTTCTGTTGAGGATTTAACAAAACATTTAGCTTTGATGACTATTCTACTTCTTTCTTTCCTAGGACTTCTTCTAGGGTGCCTTCTTCCCATGTTTCTCTATTAGAATGTCTTTCGATGTCTGGTTTTGACAAATCAATATAAGGAGTTTAATTCTATCAAAATTTAATAGATGATATTCTACCATTCAAATCATATGGCCAATTGATTACTTTCATGAATTTCATTTGTGCTAACAAAAACTCAACATCTTGATCAACAACTCTGGTATTTACAACAAATGGTCCTATCTATGCTTTGAGCTTGAAAACAACCTATTTATTTTTTGACACAAAATGGACTTGATATACATTCAATATCTGTCTAATGAATTCAAAAACAAAAATTCTAACTAGTAGGAAGAATGGAAACCGATATGGATGGAGTTCACATCCATACACTCTTATTTGAGTAATTTTTTTATATATAAAAACCAGTCACCTAACTTGATTTGCTCATTGAGCTGCAAATCATGCTCGACTTTTGGTATAATTTTTGACACTTTATCATTATTCAAAAGACTAATACAAACTGACATAAACTGGTTTACAAAGTTTTTTAAAGAGAATGCTTCAGAGTGTTTCCTGATGAAAGAAGTCCAATGGAAAATTGACCATTGATTACCCTGCATATCCTATTTTTGTAACTGTATTTGAAAAAACTTTTCTGACTACTAGTACATAAACAAATAAAACAAGACTGATTGATACTTGAATGGTTTTTCAATTCCAAACTTCAAAAAATGCTCATGAATAATGTCTAAAAGAAATTGAATGAAGTTAAATAGAATTGAAGGCTTCTTTCATGGTGAAAGAATTGTCAGAAACCCAATACTATGTCATCTACCACTTCATCACTTTCATACCCTAATATGCAACATAACATGGATATGATATGTTTGGAGATATCTAGGAAAATGGTTGAAGGATAAGGAGGATTGTGTAAGGGAATAATGACTTCTTTAGGTAAATATGATTCAAGTATGGAAGTTTTTTTTTTAGGGATCGACTTTTGATAAATTTTGAACAATACTCAATAGAAAATGGATGAAGAGAGTTGGAAACTACCACATGAAGGGCATGCAAAATTGATTTAGAGGTAATATAAAACAATGGTGGTCCATTTTTAGCAATGATGTCTCTTAATTCACTCGGTAGGTACCTATCTGAACAACATACTATGGATTCTAAAAATTGGTAGGTTTGCAAAAACATGAATTGGGGAAGAAGATATTCCCAAAGAGAAAATTAATCACTCTTGCCTTGGAATGTCTAAAATGCCTAATTTTGCAGCTCATACAGGTCAAATTCGCACCTTGTCTCCACAAATTTTTCCTTTGGATCAATTAATGGCATTTCATTTAATTTCACTAAGATAAAGGGATGCGGGGTATTGTTTTTAGTTTTGCTCAACTGGCTTTCTTTCTTTTCCATGGCTACAGTAAATATGAACAAGACTCATAGGATGAAAAATGATAAATGCTCGACAATTGATTAATCTGGTGACAAATTTTATACTCCAGTTGCTATGAGTTCTTGAATTACTCTGATTGGCTTCACCGAGCAGAAGAAATGACTCAAATAATGGGAAAATGAAACTTTATTGGGACTTATTGTATTATGGCACGCTATCCTCCTTTTGAAATGTCGAACTTAATTACCATTAACACCCAAGCCTTTGATATTAGTAGAAACCATAGTGGTATTTCGGGGGGGGGGGTTAGGGCAGTAAGTTGTTTTAATGAAGGGGGGTCCGAAATCACTATGGAGCCACCATGTCGAAAAATGAGTTTTATCAATAAAAACTTATTTTTGACCCCCTTTGCGCAATAAACATTGGACGTGCAAGGGGGCTCGAAACCAATTCTTTGTTGTTAATCTGAGCATGCTAATCTTGACCATTCAAAGGAGCATAGGGGTATATGTGTGCTTTATTTACAATCAAAACCTTATGTTTTTAAAAAGTAAAACATTAATCATGTTTTTAAAACCATAATATATAACACTTTATAACATAGGCTATAGATTATTCATACAAAGTGTAAAAAAAAATTGAATATTTTTTTGGAAAATTTATGAGATAAGAAATTGTTACAATACACAATCATATGCTTTGTGCAAATCCAGTTTTAATAGGATATCCTCCTTCTTTCGGGCCTTTATGGAATGTAAGCATTCCTGAACTATGGCCACAACATCTTGTATTGGTTATTGCTTTAAAAAACCAAACTCTTTAGGAGAGATATAGGAGGAGAGCTTATCTTTTAGGTGAGTCACAATATTCTTTGAAACCAATTTTTAAGTAATGCTGCATAAAGAAATAGGCTGATAATCTTGGGAAGTGATGGTATTTGATGTCTTATAAATGAGAGCAATGAAAGTTGAGTTTACAACATCAGAGCGCACTCGTATTGACTCTTCTACTAAAGTTAACAAATAAGAGAGCACAGATAGATATACAATTCAACTTAATCATTTTTTGTAGTTCAAATCAATTTGGTTGACTTACAATTGAATGGCTCTAATACAATTCAATGCAAAAATTCTTCTAAATGACTCTTTATTCTTCTAAATGACTCTTTGATAAGATCCTGTTATGGGTTCCTCCACTATTAAGTGTGTTATGGTATCACCTACAACCTCTTTGGGCACTAATCAAACTATTATTTTATTAGGCAATCTTACGAAAAGTAGTGAAACCAAGAACTAATTGTGTCAACAATATTGTATCCATGTATTTACAAAATACCAAATTAATATATATATATATATATATTATTACCGATTTCATAAAAAGTTTTAGATTGTGTAAACAATGTAATTGGTGAAAAATTCTATACAAATATAGGTGATGGATATAATGCTACATCAATTTGTAACATGAACTGATAAAAAGAAATTCAATAAAATGATTTTTTTTTAAAATCAAAACCATGGATTATAAACTTACTTTGAAATGAGCCCAATAAGATAGAGATTTAATTGATTGTCCAAAAAAATTATATCTTAATTTGTCCATAAAAAGTAATCTTTATAGGTTTCCATCAAAAACTGGTTGTAACTCAATATCACAATACAAACACAAATAAATATATATGATAAAGAAATTTACCTTCATTGACAATGATGCAAACAAATATTTATTATTGGTTATGTTAATTTCTTTATTTAATATTTACCAATGTTACATTTATAAAGAAATTTACCTTCATTGACAATGTTGCAAACAAATATTTATTATTGGTTATGTTAATTTCTTTATTTAACATTTAACAATGTTACATTTAATATTTGAAGAGGTTTAGCATGCATGAGAGCAACATTTAACGTTAAGGTTGCCACAATATTCAAGATGATTCCAGATTAACAAACAATGGATGTTGAGTTTAACTAAGTTGT
Organism: Pinus taeda; assembly: GCA_000404065.3. Classification (NCBI taxonomy): domain Eukaryota; kingdom Viridiplantae; phylum Streptophyta; class Pinopsida; order Pinales; family Pinaceae; genus Pinus; species Pinus taeda. Next base: position 262,898 of record APFE031412118.1, read on the forward strand.
GATCTCAAGTATGCTACCCGTCGTTTACATGAATAGAGGAGTAAGGTGATTAAACGATTTAATGTAATACTTGATAACATTTTAGATACAAGTTATTTTCGTATGCTTTTATCCCATGATGTATTAGAGAAGCAACATTACTAATCAACATTTAAAAAGATACAGAATATTATTTAAACTTATATAAGTAACATTAAGATATAATTTTTTGGGATGTTTTTTTTAGGTAAGTACTTATGGGGATTTGAACCAGTGACCTATCACAAGGAAGGAGTACCTTAACAGTGCACCCATTCACCGTCAATCCAAAACCCCATGGGTGATTTTTTTTGGTATGTTTTATTATTTAATCATTTTCATATATTTTTATGGTATAAATAGTTTCTTTATATAACCATAGAAGATCATAATAGCTATTTCATTATTAGATCAAATTATCTTGTTAAATCTTTTTATCAAATTTTTAATTAAATTTTCATATGTAATATTTCTTTTTATTCTTCATCTTTTATTTATATATAGGCTTCTAAAAATAGCCTATATCATTATAAAGTTATCAAATAATTTACTCATTATATCATTATAAAGTTATCAAATAATTTATTCATTAAACATTACAAGTAAAAAATATTCTTTCATATTTCTTTTAATAAATATTTGTGATTTTAATATATTGTTATTATTTAAGTCATTTTTAGTCTTTTTTCATCGTGAATCTTTTATGGTTTTTGGTCATTTCTTTTCATTTTCAATATCTATTTTATAACTTGTATCTGCAAAATATAAACATTGTTGTCCATATAAAAAATAAATGTCCACTGGAATATATGGGTTTCCAGTTGTTGTATATGTCGGTTTTCTAGAAAACTCTTTCTCATGCATGGTCTAACAACCATTTTCCATCAAGGGTTGTCATATATGTGCCTTTTACTCCACCTATATCATCATTATCATCATCTTGGGTTTTTTGTTTACTTGTAACCCTTCTCTCGATGCGTGATCTAGATTAGATCATTATATTTTTTTCATCCATCTTCATGCTTTCACAGTGGAAAAAGTGGAGGAATAAGCTCACAAGACCATTTTTACTGGTGGGACCTAGTTAGGCAAATTGGGTTTTGAAACCTTTTGGAAGAATTTTGAGGCATCAAACAACATTTATTTGGGATAAAAATTGTTGCGTTAGCGTGATACCTTTTTTCACATTCTACACACAAAGTCCTTTCCAAGGGCACAAGAATCGCTTCAATTGGAGTCTGTATGCAAAATTTATGCCACTCAGAAGTTGACCTTCATTTTTTCACCACCATAATTTGAGAGCATGCCATGTTAACTCCCATAACTCATAGAAAGGGGCTAGCCACATGATTATGATGAAGAAGACTCTAGAAGAGCCCATAATGGTTAAAAGTCGAAGGAGTCAAATCTAACCACCAGTGGGCTATCGTGTTGTGTTATAAGCAAGCCATTAGGAGGAAAGGGGGATCCATCCTTTTTTAGTGCATTTGTTCCAGTGACGAGTAGAGTATCTGAGAGGGATAGGGATAGAGCACACAAAGAGGATTTTTACACTGTAGTAGTCAACATACCATATGCCTTACTTCTTTGTATTCACAACCATTTTCTATTTAGAGAAAGAGAGAAAAGAGGCCTCACCTTTTGGTTGGGTTTTCTCCCAAAAGGGTTTCCCAAGTTATATCGTACGACAAATCATGGTTTGTGAGTTTTGTTTCTTTATTCTCTATTTTCTACATAATTTTAATTTTCATGAAAACACAATAAATAATAAAATACATAGCAAGAAATCTAAAGAAAAATACACCCTCATAGTCTAGATTTTAGATTTTTTAGGTATAATTTATCAGATCTATTGTAACGAACTATCCAGTGGAATATCCATGGAAATTTATGGTGTTGGCATTATGATACATATGTTGTACTTGATGGCAACCCACTCATCTCAGATGATAAATTATAGTGCAGCAAAGTTCACGCACTTTCATGCAGAGAAAAGTTCACGCACTTTCATGCAGAGAAAAGCGCACGCACATGGGAA
>APFE031412118.1:277436-323572 GCA_000404065.3 Pinus taeda
AAAAATCTAAATCCTAATTAAAACTTAGATCAAATAAAAAATCAAATCAAAAGCCCAAACCTAAACTTAACCAACGCGTATAAAAAAAAGAAAAGGAAAAACTTACGCATAAGATACCCAATCGATTTTTTTTTTTTTTTTTTTTTTTTTTTTTTTTTTTTTGAGCGTTTGATGTGTGCAGGCCTGGACATTTGACGCGGCGGAGATTGCAACGATGGGGGTTCAATGGATAGGGGATGTGAGATGGAGCAACTGCATGAGATAGCCGGAGGAGCTGCGGATTCTACTGTAGATTGAAGATTGATGAATGGTCAACGTGAGAAGCTTGGCGATGGAGATTGCAAACAACAAGGGAGAAATGCATGGGCAGTAGCAGTGAATGCATTTTCTTTTTTTTAGGTAAAACTGAAGATTGGATATGCAGTGAGGGATGGAAAGATGGCGTGAGGGAGAAAATTCGATGGCAGCAGAAGGGAAAATCGAGCGAAGGCAAAGGGAAGACATGCGATGAGAGTTTAGGCAGTGATTTTGCAGGTTTGTTGAAGCCGTAGAGGAGTGAATGGTGTACGCAAATGAGGAAGGGAGCTCGAGTGGAGAGAATGTGTGAAAAGGGATGAGGAGAGCGTGGGGAGGAAGAGCAGCACGCAGCAAGACGGGCTGCGTGAATGAAAATTCGCGTGGAGAAGAGAACAATGTGTGAGAATGGAGTGACAGGGAGCTAGTACACAGGAAAGGAAACCGATGATGGATGCAGCTGTATAATCTCGAATTTTTCTTTTGATTTTCTAAGCCTGAGACCAGTGTATGCCCCAAAAAAAAAAATGAATTTTTTCCTGCAAAATGAAACCCCAGGAACAATAGATAGATAGATCAGAAAACCTTCCAGATTCTCCAGTAAATTTTAAATTGCCCTGCATCCAAATTTGTCTAATGAAAACCCCGAATTTTTTTTCAAGATTTGTAGCTGCAACCTGCAATGGCAAAAACAAAACACCGAGAAGTAAAATGTGCAAAAATTAAAACCTAAAACCCAAACAAAAACCAGCTAAATAGTTACAGTAATTACAAATTAAAGGCTCTAAATAGCCAGATTTGCCATTATGCCACAAAAATATTTTCAGAATTTTAAATTTAATGTGAGGTGCTTCAAAATACCCTTCATGCATTTGCAACAAAGATTCTAATGATAAGCCTGGGATTAAAACTGGCTGGGCTCTTTCAGAAAACGCAATCTGGGAGTTCGTTGGTTCAGCTGAGAACTTCCCCGAACGCTCGGTAATCTAAAAAAGGATTTCCTGCACAAATTAAAATCAACCATTAACATAGAGGGAGAAAACAACAATAAAATTCAGATCAAATGGAGATACCCGCCATTATATTCAGAAATTAAACTATCATTCAAACCCCAGAGATCAGACAAGATACCTGTGCCTAAATCAATTTTCATCAAGCTATCATCAATGGCTGAAAATAAAATTATGCAGAAAAATAAAACATCTTACAACATTTCCAGAAGAGTAACACCAGCAAGATTTTCAACCCCAAAGTCTTTCTTTATTGCAAAAAAAATGAGTACAAGAGAGATTTCTTTAGCACAAGACTCCCTAATCCAATGATCTCAAATGACCCCTGACACCCTATTGAAAGGAAAATTTCCCAACGGCTAGTTCGAGTGATCCATGTCAAAATGATCTCGACCATCGATGAGGATCAAAATTCCTTTTAATCTCATCCGTCGAAAATTTAAATACATTTTAATATATTAAAAAATTTAAATCTTGCATTTATTTCCTCAAAATTTTGACTTATTATTATTTTATTTATTTTTTCAAAAAAATTTATTTATTTTTTCAAAAAAAAATTATTTTTTTATTTTATTTTATATTTATTTTTATTATTTATATCTTTTAGTTTTTCTATTTTTTATTTTTATTTTTTATTTTTGGATCCTCGAACTTAGCCTTTGGAAAAATCACCTAGGACCTAGGCCTTAGGACTTATGTGGGGATTAAAACATTCTGTAACCCTCAAGACACTTTACATCATGACTTTTACAATTTTACATCTCAAGGGGGAAAACCCATTTGACATAGACCCTCATAGACCACCTAGTTCTGCGACACAACTATAATCTAGCAGATCAAGCAATTTGTAATAACCTAACCAAATAATTAAGATTATTTCCAAATTACTTTTACATAAACTCGAAGCACACTAGTATTCCCCTAAGATTCCAATGACAAAATCCATTCCTGCTTTGGGGTTAGGCTGAAGGAAAACTTTGCCGATCATGGATCGGTGAGACAAAAAACCTTCCGGAACATAGATTATCACTAGGAAATTAGGTTTTCCTAGGCAATTTACATACATGACTCAGATCTGCTAAGATTATTTACAATTTACACATGCAGACTGGGTTTAAAACATAACATGATCGGGTCGACAATGACTATCGAATGGCACGAACACGTTGATCAAGCGTTATCCCTTTTGTGAAAAAGGGGGTGTATGGTTATGGGTAGTTGACACGTAGTGGTCAACAAGGGCTTTAAATGATAACATCCAACATGAGGTTTTCCTTTAGGAACCTGATTCATTGGAGAAGGCATGCAGGTTGGCAAGAAAATTGAAAGCAAAATTATGGCAACAAGGAAGCCTACCACTCATAACTATAAAGATGGAAGTGTTGTTGCTCTTAGCCTTTCACCACCTACAAGGTTGACCCCACAAAAATTGGAAGAAAAAGGAGCAAAAGGGATTTGTTACAATTATGATAGAAAATACTCTAAAGATCATAAGCGTGTTGAGAAGAAATTAATTTACATAGATGGGGAAAAGGAGCAAGAAAATGAACAAGAAACATCAAAAGAAGAGGATATACATCAGGAACCAAGCCCAAAAAAAGAATAAATGAATCTGACCATATCTTGTAATTCATCAACAGGAATTACCACTCCTCAAACTCTCAAGATGGAAGGGCATATCAAGAAGAAAGGTAATAGTGTTGATTGATTCGGGTAGTACCCATAATTTTATTCATTGTAAGATAGCCAAGGAATTGAATTGCTTCCTATATCTAGCACAAGAGTCTCAAGTAATGGTTGCAAATGGAGGAACCATAAATTGCTCTGAAAAGTGCCATAATATCAAGATATTCATGGGAGAATATGTCTTGAATAGTCCAATGCTTTCCATTCCAATGGGTGGTGCAAATGTTGTACTAGAAGCCCAATGGCTACAATATTTGGGTATGAAAACGGTTAATTTTCAAGAACTTTTCTTGAATTTTTTTTGGGAAGGAAAGGAAGTTGAATTAAGGGGTATCACAGGGAAACCATGAAATATAAGCATCTCTAATAGCATGACAAATATTCTAAAGAAAGAACAATGGTACATAATTGCACAATTATGTTCACTTCCCACATTGAAATCATCTATTTATCCATATCTCCAAAACGTTTTGGACATTCATTCCAAAGTACTTGAGACTCCCAAAGGCTTCCATCCTATTCGTGATCATGATCATGCTATTCATTTGATTCTAGGAAGTGTTCCCGCAAACATCATGCCTTACAGATATCCATATGCCCAAAAGAGTGAAATTTAACTATGGTTGCAGAAATGCTAGAGGTTGGTATAATTCAATGTAGTCAAAGTTATTTCTCTGCTCCAGTGGTATTGGTACACAAGAAGGACAGATCATGGCGTATGTGTCCAGATTATAGGGATCTCAACAAGCTTACTATTAAAGATAAATTTTCCATTCTTGTCATTGATGAATTATTAGATGAATTACATGGAGCAATTTCCTTCACCAAGTTGGATCTTCGTTCAGGATATCATCAAATCATAATGAAGTCTGAACACATTCCAAAAATAACATTTATAACTCATGAGGCTCATTATGAATTTTTGGTCATACCTTTTGGCCTTACCAATGCACCTTCTACATTTCAATATTTGATGAATTCCATTTTCAAACCCTTAGAAATTTTGTGTTAGTATTTTTTGATGATATAGTAATCTACAAAAAGTCTTGGAAGGATCATGTTCAACATGTTGACAGGGTGCTCAAACTATTGGAGGAGAAACAATTATATGAAAAAATCTCCAAATGTTTCTTTGGAGTACAAGAGGTGGAATATCTGGGTACTTAGTTAGATCATAACTCATCTTATCATCCTCAATATGATGGGAAAACTAAGATAGTGAACAAATGTTTGGAAGGATATATTTGTTGCTTTGTTTATGATAAATAGACACAATGGGTCAAGTGGTTGCCTCTGGCTGAATGGTGGTATAACACTTCCTTCCATACTGCAACAATAATGACCCCATTTATGGCATTTTATGGATATCATCCACCATCCATCACATCATCTTTAAAAGAAAATTCTAAGGTTCAAGCAATGGAAGATCACATCGAGCATCGACAATAAGTTCTCAAACTCTTAAAGGATGAAACAATAGGTAGATCAACATCGCAAGGAAAGAATTTTTGATGCAGGTGACTGGGTATTTCTATGACTACAACCATTCAAAAAATGTCCCTCAAGTAAGATAAGAAGGATAATAAATTATCACCAAAGTATTATGGTCTGTACAAGGTGTTACAAAAGATTGGTACTATGGAATACAAATTGGAGTTTCCTGCATCTTCCCGAGTGCACCCAGTTTTCCATATTTCATGCTTAAAGAAGCTTATAGGTGAGAATATCTCAATTCAAACAATATTGCCAGAACTTGACGAGGAAGGAAAAATCATATTGGAACCAAAAGCAGTCACAAAAACAAGAAATCTATAGCTACGAAATCGATCAATTTCAGAGTATCTCATCAAGTGGAAGAACTTACCTGTTGAAGATTCCACATGTGAGGATGAGAATTTTATACAAAAGCATCCAGAACTACTCAAGCATTGAGGACAACACTTTTTTAAGGAGAGGGGCATGTTAGGTCCCTATACTACTAATGTAACCCATTATTGTTATTAGTGCAACCCCCTTATTGTATTATTGTGCCCATATAGTCCCCATGTTGTTATTATTATGCCCCATAGAAAACCCACTATTGTTATTGTTGTGCCCCTACAATATTATTGTTATGTAGGCTCTGATTGTATTGGGACCCCTTAGACTCCTATATATACAAAGGAGGTATTGTCATTTGTATAATGCAAGAATTTTTCATTTTTGTAATGTAAAGGAGGTTTCCCCTTCGAAGAGGCTGATTTTGAAGTCATTTACCTATCTTTTCTTCTATTTTGTGAGTTGGTTGCATAACACTCATCCTTTCTTGAGAGTGCATCTGCCACAACATTTTGCTTCCCTTTTTATAGATGATTTCAAAGTCATAACCCAACATCTTTGTGACCCATTTTTGCTACTGTTCTAAAGATAATCTTTGTTCTAAATAGTATTTAAGACTATCATGATCTGTTTCTACCATGAAGTGTCTTCCCATTAGGTAGGGTCACCATTTCTTAAGTGGATGTAGTATTGCCAACATTTCATTCTCATAAATAGCTTTATGTAAATACTTTCCTTTGATTGTACGGATTTTGAAAGTAATGGGTATTTATTCTTGCATTAAAACAACACCAATTCCATTTCCTGAGGCATCACATTCCACAATAAAGGTTTTTGTTAATTCTCACATAGCTAAGACCGATGCTTGGCACATTTCCTCTTTAAGATGTTCAAAGGCCTTAGTTGCTTCTGGAGTCCATGAAAATGCATCTTTCTTCAATAATGTTGTTAGAGGTGCTGCTATTCTCCCATAATTCTAAACAAACTTGCGATAATACCCTGTCAACCCGATAAATACTCACAGATGCTTTATGGATGTGGGAATTTTCCATTCTTTAATGGCTTTAATTTTGATAGGGTATACCTTAACACCTTCATGAGATACAATATGACTGAGATATTCCACCTCTTGTACTCCAAATAAAAATTTGAAACTTTTTCATATAATTGTTTCTCCTCCAATAGTTTGAGCACCCTGCCAACATGTTGAACATGATCCTTCCAAGACTTCCTGTATATTAATATATCATCAAAAAAAACTGACACAAGTTTTCTAAGGAAGGGTTTGAAAATGGAATTCATCAAACCTTGAAATGTAGAAGGTGCATTGGTAAGGCCAAAAGGCATGAACAAAAATTTATAATGGCCCTCATGAGTTCTAAATGTTGTTTTCAGAATGTCTTCAGTCCTCATTTTGATTTGATGATATCCTGAACGAAGATCTAACTTGGTGAAGTAAATTGATCCATGTAATTCATCCAATAATTCATCAATGACATGAACGGGAAATTTATCTTTAATAGTGAGCTTGTTGAGCTCTCTATAATCTAGACACATGCACCATGATCCATCCTTCTTGTGCACCAATACTACTAAATCATAGAAAGAACTTTGACTAGGTTGAATTATAACAACCTATAGCATTTCTGTAACCATACGTTCAATTTCACTCTTTTGGGCATAGGGATATCTGTAAGGCATGATGTTTGGAGGAACACTTCCTGGAATCAAATGAATAGCATGATCATGATCATGAATAGGTGGGAGGCCTTTGGGAGTCTCAAATACCTTGGAATGATCTTCCAAGAATTTTTGGAGATCTGGAGAAATAGATGATTTTGATGTGAGAATCTCTAGCGAACATAATTGTGAAATTATGCCTCGTTGTTATTTCTTTAGAAGATTTGTCATTCTGTTAGAGCTAATTATCTTTCCCAGTTTCCCTGCAATATCCCTTAATTCAACTTCCTTTCCTTCCGAAAAAAAATTCATGTAAAGTTCTTGAAAATTAAAAGCTATTGTAACCAAAGATTGTATCCATTGGACTCCTAGTACAACATCAACACCACCCATTAGAATGGAAAGAATTGGGCTATTCAATACATATTCTCCCATGGATAGCTTGATTATGGCACTTTCCAGAGAAATTTATGGTTCCTCCACTTGCAACCATCACTTGGCACTTTGGTGGTTGATATATGAAGCAATTCAATTCCTTGGCTATCTTACGATAAACAAAATTATGGGCATTGCTCGAATAAATCAAAACTATTACCTTTTTCTTCTTGATATGTCCTTCTATCTTGATAGTTTGAGCAGTGGTAATTCCGGCCAGTCCATTACTAGATATGGTCGGATTCATTTCTTCTTTTTCTAGGGTTTGTTCTTGTTGTATATCCTCTTCTTTTGATGTTTCTTGTTCCTTTTCTTCCTCCTCTTCACAATCTATGTAAAATAATTTCTTCTCAGTGCACTTATGACATTTATTGTATTCTCTATCACAACTATAACAAATCCCTTTTTCTCTTTTTTCTTCCAATTGTTTTGGTGTCAACCTTGTAGGTTGTGGAAGTCTAGGGGCAACAACACTTCCATCTTTATAGTTGTGAGTGGTAGGCTTCCTTGTTGCCATAATTTGGCTTTCCATTTTTCTTGCCAACTTGAATGCCTTCTCGACCAACCTGAATGCCTTCTCCAATGAATTGACTTCACAAATGTGAACCTCATGTTGGATGTTATCCTTTAAAGCCCTACAAACACATCAATCCTATGCTCCTCTGGAATATATTTTACCCTTATATTCAATTTTTGGAAGTCCTGAATGTGCTCCATCATGGAACCCTTTTGTTTTAGATTTATCAATTGGCTAAAAAAGGTGTTGTTTTTTTTATCCTCATAATGTGCCACCATTTATTTTTTAAAAAATTCCCAAGTGACAATTTGTTTACGAGAGCAAAGCCATCGATACCATACAAACCGATTTGGTTCCAAATATGAAGTTGCAATGCATACCTTTTGTGTGTTTTTCACATTATGGAGATAGAAATATTGTTCCATCTGTAGTATCCATGTTACGGGATCCTTTCCATCAAAATTCCTCATATCGATCTTTGGAACATGGTGGGTATTTAATCTAACGTCAGAGTCTATGAAATCATGATTAAATTATTTTTTTTTCTCATTATGAGTTTCCTCTACTACCTTTTCGCCATTAGGAAGCATTTCTTGTAGCAACTTTGCCAAACCTCCTTTCAAACCTTCCAGGTGTTTCTTCAAATCTTCAATGTTTACTTCTAAACCATCCATCTTAGCTTCCACGCCTTTCTTTAAACCATCCATCTTAGTTTCCACGCCATCCATCTTAGTTTCCATGCCTTTCTTTAAACCTTCCATCTTAGCTTATGTTAGTTTTTGTGAGAGTGAATTTTGTTGCACTTGGTCTCGTAATTTTGATATATCATGTTGCATTTCTTCCTCTTATTCATGAGTCATGCTAGGGATTTTAGGTTGCTTACTAGGTGTTTCCATTTTATTTCTTTGGTGCATCAATTAATGATAATTATGCTTCAATATGTCCTTTGAATTCCTTCAAACTAATTTTTCAAACAAAACTTATGAAAAAAAATAAAGTACACACATTTTTTCACTTTGTAGGAGCTTGATATTGAATTTGTTTTATCTTTTACAAAAAAAAAAAACTACACGCATTTTTTCACTTTGTAGGAGCTTGATATTGAATTTGTTTTATCTCTAAAAAAAAAGAAAAAAAAACTACACACATTTTTTCACTTTGTAGGAGCTTGATATTGAATTTGTTTTATCTCTGTAATTGTGGATCTCCAAGGTCTAACATTTCGTTCTCAAGTATCCCTCTGAGTCCTCTTTCCAATCCCGCAAGTTTGATCAAGATTGAATTCTCCAAGGAAGAATTATGCCAAATCTCCCACAATGACCTGATTATAGATTGGTTCAGTAGAGCAAAATTGTACGAAGTGCCACATGTCACTGGTTCGACCTTAGGTCTTGAAACTGATACAAAGGAAGCTACATTCTGTCCTATTTTTGTAACTCATAACGAAATTTCAATCTGATGCTTAGAGAAAATGTTATGACAAGTTTCCCCAGGTCACTTGTTTGAGATATAATTTGAGACCTTGCAAAAACCCTAACTTCTTTGGATTATATCTCCGAAAATATTACTAGAAGATATTTTACATTCATACCGGAGGTTTATCACGATTGTGGCTCAAATGGGTTTTAATTTTAGCATCTGCAACATCGTAGAAAAAACGTTATAGTGAAAATTCCACGATGACCTGTTTGAAGTAGAGAAACCCTAGAATCCAAAGCTCTGAAACCAATTTTTATGCAACCAGCTCACAAAATAGAAGAAAGGATAAATCAATGACTTCAAAATCAGCCTCTTCGAGCGGGAAACCTCCTTTACATTACACAAATTAACAATTCTTGGATGATACAAATGACAAAACCTCCTTTCTATATATAGGAGTCTAAGGGGTCACAATATAATAAAAACCGACATAACAATAATAATATAAGGGCACAACAATAACAATAGTGGGCTTCTATGGGGAAAATAATAACAATATGGGGACAATAGGGTCACAAAAATAACAATAAGGCTACAATGACAATAGTAATGGGGGAATCACTAGTATTATAGGGACCTAACAATCATTAAAGTACATTATTTAAGGACCACTCCTTTGGGATGTCAATTTGATAGATTGCATTTTCATTTGACATGGTAATTTATTCTTACGTTGCATTGATTCCTTTTTCATGCTTTTCCTTTGTATCTTCATCTTTCCTCATCCTTTATTCTTATGCCTTTGTTTTTTACTTCTCTTATTTTGCTTACGTGACTTACTTCTATTGCTTCATTATCTTTGTCTTCTAGTCCTTTATGTATAGGATTTTGCATTATGCTTTCTTCTTCTTACATTTTCTTCATGTGGTTTACACTATCATCTGCTTCAGAAGTCTACATCTTCTTTTACTTTTGTTTAGTGTTTTCCTTCTATTACACCCTTCGTATACATTTCAATGTGCTCACCTTCTTCCCTCCTCTAATTTAGGCTTGAATGTGCCTCTTCTTCCTTAGCAAGTCATTTTCATCTTGCTAGATACCTCACCTAGTGTTGAGCCTCATAATTGCTTTAGTTTACACCTTTTTTCCGCCTATTTTACTCATTTTTTATCATCATAATCACTCAATGGGAAACAAATGACAGAATCCATGGCACAGAAGGTATATGAAAGTCTTGTATTTCATAAGTTAATAATGTTCTTTATTATTAGTATAATATTTGTTTTAGCTATTGGATTGGGATGATTCTGCAACTAATGTCTAATTTTGCAGCTAAGTCCATTGTTTCATAGGTTCTAAGGTGCCAGTTGGAGCGAGAAATATATGGGAAGATAGAAATCAATGCACTCCACGATTCCTTCCTTCCTTCCTAAACCAGATTGATGAAGGAAGCTTCCAGTTATGTGGTCAAAGGAAAAAAGTCAACTCTGTCAGCTATATAGGTGAGCGAGGAATGATATATACGCCTAACGATTTTCTTTGTTAATAGAAAATCGTTAGCGAATTTCATTATGATATATTTCATAGTTAATTTTAGTATTTTGTTAAGTGAACTAGCCACGAATATCTGCACATTTAATGATACAAGCTTTATAAAAAGACTTCGTAAGCAAGCAAAAACACAATGATTTTATTATGCGACAGTGAGAATTAAACTTTGTTTTCAATTCAGTTATAAAAAATCCTTCTTATTTCGATGCATGGTTGATTTCTCAATTGGATCTCGTGACCATATGCTTGTGGAGCGCCCCCTCAAGTAGTAAGGTTCTTTTATGTTTTTAAGTGAATTTCCTTATATCATTTCGTAAGTTTATTTTCCAGATGCATCGAGTAGAATTTCCTTATCATTTTCCGTTGTTGATTTTTGAGTTAAATAGTAGCATTGTGATTGTCTTGTTCACTAATTTTATTTATTGATTCAAGAGAACATGAATTGAGTTTAATTAGTAACGATAACAACAATGAGAGTTTAGATTTATATTAAAATTGTAATTCTTAAAAACAGAGGATTTGATTACAAGATTTATTTCAAGCAAGAGTGATTTATGATTTTGAGAAAGTCAGACTATGTTTTCAATTCATTTTGGATTTTCATGCAAAAGTGTTTTAGTGTGATAGATGATTTTATTCATTTGGAGAATTGAATTTCTTTGAAAGCATAATTCAAACATATAGAAGAGAGAGAGTGCGTGTTTTTCTGAGTTAAATTTCATTTTACAAGTGTGAGATTGATTTATAATTATGAGATTTTCATAAGTTGTGTGGATTTCATAATTAGATATAACCTTTATAAGAGTGCAATTAATTTTCATAAGTGTGGGATTGATTTAATTTTATACAAAGTTGTGAAAGTTTCTTTTGAAGTAGTTGATAAAAGAGTGTGATCATTTTATTTTCTAGGAGAAATTTCTCTACTAATGTGCATTCCAATAACTTAATTTAAAATCTATATTTTGATAACTCAGTTTACTTTAGAGGTGTGAATAATCAAGGACTTATAGGACATACAATGCACTTACACCTCATCAACTTACCATCTCTAGTCGATAATTTATGCAAGTAATTTAAAGTTAATTAAATTACCAAAAATTTTGGCGTCGTTGCCGAGGAAGTGTAAATAAGAGTATTTTATTTTTTATAGAAAAAAACAAAAATGATATGCATAGGGAAAGAGATTCTAGAGGTATATTTGTAGGTAGATGTAAAAGTTTAATTCCAACAACATCGCTCACTCTACCATGACCTTGTAGTGCCACACCACCCACTCAAACTCATATTCTGTCATTTGCAGGCAAGCATAAACTTCTTAAGGTACTTAGATCCGAAATCCAACCCAGAGATTCACCAACCTCATCCACCAAAGAAGTAATAGAAGAAGAAGATCTTACATCCCCAACACAAGGAGTAGTTTTCCTATCTTCAACTAGAGAAATACTTCTAGGACAAGAGCTAGAGATCCCTAGTGAAGAAGAGGAGGAAAAAACTTATTTTAACTTACCATTAGAAGAAGAACCAAAAAACCCAATTTTGGAACCTTATATTAGTTCTGAAGAATCTACAATGGCTGGAGAAGGGGAAGGGGAGGTACATAATGTTAATGGTGAACAACCTAGGATTGGAGGAGGAAGAAGAGGAAATAGAGGTGGATGAAGAGGGAGAGGATGAGGTAGGGGAGATCTAGAACCCTTTGGATTTCCTATCCTTGATGAAGATACAACAACTACAATGAAAAACATCTCACCCTCCATCCTACCAAATTTTCAAGGATTAAGAAGTGAGGATCCTGAAACATTTCTCTTTGAGTTTGAAGTCTTGTGTAGATCTTATGAGTATTTTCTTGACCCTCAAAAGTTGAAATTGTTTCCAACAAATATTAAGTATGAAACATTAAAATGGTTCATGGGATTAGGAGCACACTTTATAATAATGTGGGAAGAAATGAAAACTACATTCTTAGAGAAATATAAGGATTATTGTATGCCCCATAATCTTAAGGATGAATTCTTTAAAATGATGCAGAAAGAAGATGAAAATCTTGAAGATTTCATTGAAATATTTGCTTATAATGTTAAAAGGGCTAATATGCATGAACTAGATGAAGAAACTTTGAAAGCTCTCTTACTAAAATCCATCAGAGATGAGTGGCTTGATCTCCTCAATTTGATGGGTAAGGGAGATATTTCTCAGATATCATTTGGAGACATCTGTGAGTTGTGCATACACATTTCAAGACGTAAGGCAAGAACTAGGAAAAACCCAAGAGATCCTCTTATGTCTAGGATTAATAAATCTGCAACCGGGACTATAAGTGGGGTTGAATTAGGTAATTTTATTGATAGCTTTAAAATAAACATTTTGGGAATTCTTATTGAGAAAATAGATACCCTTAAAGTGCCAAACAAGCAAAAGGCTGAAAATGTTGCATTGTGAATCTTTTGTCCCAAATGTAGAAAGAAACATGCTCCGAGAGAATGACCTCTTGATTTAAAAAGTGTAGAAACCTATGTTATATGTGCAAAAAATAATGTCCTTCAATACCAGGTCTTAAAGTAGTTTATCAAGAGGAAATGATACCAAATCAGATATATCCCCTCTGTTTTATTGCTAAGAGGCCATGGAAAAATTCACAAGAAAATATGACTCAGGGATTTAATTGTAATGTCCCAAACCAAGAAAATTTGGAACAAACCCTTCACATAAAATTTCTACTCATAAACAGAAGATTTCCATGTAAAATATAACAGATAAAATGCATGCAATTCCATAACAGGATAAGCAAAAATCATCTCAGCTTTATTATAATATATAAACTGGGGTTTCACATGATGGAATAACAAAATAGTTGAGATATCTGGTCACAACATATCTACAAAAATGCCAAAAATGGGCCTCCCAAAACAAACTAAAAAAAATACATTGCAACCTGTGAACCCTAAATGAATTCACCGGGGGAGGAGATGGGTGCCTGCCCAATCTCTCTATATCACCCGAGGGTTTTCGTCCTAGGGCTACTATTGGAGTAGAGAACCATGTTCTCAACCTCACATACAAGAAAACATATCAACTCGAAGATGTCCTCCAATGGTCTCCTCCTCATATTTTATAGATTTGATGGAATCCTTTAGAACCTTCTATTTTATTATCATTTTAATCATGGAGCATTTTCCCTCTTTTATTTCGATATATATATATATATATATATATATATAGAGAGAGAGAGGAGAGAGAGAGAGATGCAGGAAAGGGGTAAATGGGCCACCACATCTCCTCAGGTCAATGAAACTCATATATAGCCATCCCATCCTATATATCTTCTCGTTCTAATTCCAACGAGCTATTATACTGAGGTGTTCCATTAGTTAATTTCCTCAAAATTCCACCTCGAGCATAATTAATTAAGTTATGCCCAATAATAACACTGATTTTTGAAAGTTGTCAGAATGCGATGGAACAAAAGGAAAAATTTGCGGATGATGGAATATGCCAAGTGAATGCCATCAAATCCCATAAAAACTCCTCAAAAATCCATTGGGAACCTTGATGACATAAACCTTCTCCACTGACTTGACCATCCCCTGCCCTGGAAATCCACCTTGGTTGTACTATGAAGAAGAATAAAAATGGGGACATGAAAGTCCTCCTGCCCCAAGATTTCTTGCCTCAAGCAATCCAAATATGTGGACCAATCTGGTGGTCCAACGCAACTGAGACCCAATTCCCAGATCCCATACAAACCACTGGTCCATGTCATGCCTCCAAGCTATCGAAACATGATTGGATCCTCCAATACTTGGACCCCATATCCATCTATGACTCAACTTGCTACTAGTAGATCCACCTGGATCCCAATGCCACCAAGAAGGAGCATCAATGCTCCATGGCTCGTGCTGTGTTATAGCTCTGGCTGTGAATGCTTACCCACCAACTGTGCACCAACTCATCACCTCCCTCCAGTCCAACCCTTGACTCAATCCACCGCTAATCCTGCTCTTCTGTTGCCGATATGGAATGTTGAAGAGTTGTCAACCTGTATCCCACTACCAAATAGAGCATGTAGTCTCTGACATGTCTAGGGGCCTCTTCTCTATGATGCCTTTGACTAAGGATATCACACCATCAATAAGATACCAACTCATGACCTCCCGCCAATCTAGGCCATGGAATCCGATGTAAGAAACAAGTATACTATGCTTATGCCAATCCACATAAAACCCATGCTTCTCTACCTAGTCAATCAACAATATCCATTGAGATAACCTTGTCTCTTTCCCTACAATAGGTATGAGTGGCCAAACTTAGCTACACACCCTGTCTATGTACTCCTGGAGAGGGCTACTACCCGGAAACACTCTAGCTCTGTTGGCTACCACTGCACCTATCTGTACCTCACCAATGATTTGGCCCAAAGATGGATACACCACCATATCCAACAACTCCTCACTCCTCCAATTGGAGACTCCATGCTCCTGCCATCTGCTAGCCTTCTACAATACTACCATGTCAATATCCAACGCCTCCTGAGGACAAGTGTCTGCAAATACTGCCTCCCTGGAAATTGCCTGCACATCTATCTGCTCCACTCCAATGGCTAGCCCCAAGGGTGTCTACTCATCCTCCATCATGGGCTCAACATGAGCCACTAGTTAACTCTCCAACACTGGTTCATCTCACACACTAGGGGTGTCATCTAGCTCCTTCTCCCTACGCTACATCACCAGTCGCTCATCTACTCCTGGGTCTCTTTCCCTCCTAGGAACAATCAGCTGCTAGTCATACTCCTCTATCACACATGGATGCACATCTGGGCTATTGTCATCAAATCCATATGACTTATCATGCTCCTCATAGATATCACCATATGAACCCATGGACTTGTCCAAAGAAGAGTCCTCACCCTGAAAGTCAGAAGGAATATCCTCTTTCTCTACCTCTGTCATCTCCTCAGTGTCACTCAAGCATGAGTGGTCAGGTACCCAAGGTCCCTTGTAGACAAAGAAAAGTCCCTTCCTCCTCATCTCATTCTTGTTGCATGATCCCCCAATCTTGAGTTGCTCCTCCCTGATCAACTGCCTCTTGAACAACCCAATGTTATGCTCAACCAACCTCTCAGCTAGTTCATAAGATGCAGGTGAGACCAATTGTTCTCTCCTCCATATGGTTAACAATTAAGCCCGCAAATCCCTGCAAATTGAATCACGATCTCCCATGTCTAAAGACACAATGGAAAACATGTTTGCATTGACCGTGTCAGGGTGATATTTATCAATGTTAAAGAAGCATTGGAATATCCGACGGATCAAGTCATCACACCCAAAATCAAGCATAATGTCATAAGTTCTAAGCAGGGTGATATAGGATGCAATTGGAAGTCTAACCCCTTCACAAGGTTCCTCCAAGGACTTGGGTTGTATGAGAGCAAGAATAGCTAGTTTTAGAGCCCATATTAATTTCTTCCCCTCTATCTGTTTCACTTCGGAAAGGAGTGTATTCAATTCATCTAGTTTGGAAAGAAATTTCCAAGTGACCCTCATATGTTTCAAATCAATCCCAAGTGAAAGGATTTTATGCCCTATCACATGTTTTTCCTGCAAAATGTTTGGTTGCTCTTGCCGCATAATAACATGTATTCCCTTTGACAAAGGTTTGTTGTTGGTTGTTGCTGAGTTATGAAGGTAGTTTAGGAAGGTAGGATCCATGTTTTTTATGGTACATAAAACTATGACTGACCAACTATTCATGATAGCTGACAACTGGCATTGAGAAATACATCCTACACTTTTTTCCAAGGTACTAAGGCAATTTTCTTATGCATGCAATGACACCTTGAGACCCATTGTTCTGTCATACAAGCCTTGATTCATCAACAATATATCCAGACTTAACATAACCCTAACTTAAATAAAATTTTCAGTGACCATGACAGTACTCTGCACATTCAAGACTAATTACAAACTCAGGAAAATTACACATTACCGACACCCATACACAGGGAGTAGAGAGATGGAACTTGGTATATATCTTAAACTAATAAGCTTGGAAATTAGACTCTATCAAGACAGAACATTTTCATGCATGGACATATGAACAACAACACCATTATAGCTCAATGCAAAGGATTTCAGTCCAACACTAGTACCTCCTCAACGCCCACTTTCTGTAGCTTTGCATACATAGGTGAAAATAATCGCTTCTCCTCTTGCACTAAGTATATTAATGGCTTTAGAAACCAACTATAGGGAAAATTTTACTCTTGCTTTCTGATTGAGTATTGAGGTCTGAAATTTTTCCTTGATGGAAAAAATTATGCAATGGAAAATAAATGAAGCAAGATGGAAATGACTTGACACTTGAAATCGTTCCCCCAAATACTCAATGTACCTTTGATATCTTGCTTGCTTACCCAATTCTCCCCTTCCAGTGGACAAAAGAAGAACTCTTTGAAGTTTGCTCTTTACAAAGGAACAAAGGTAGTTGTAGCTGCAGCTAGCAAAATAGGAACCACGACAAGATTATAATTGTCGGTAATCACTAGCACTATGTACATGACCCCCACCAAACCAGGAATGACTACAGGAATCGAATTTTTGGAAAATATGAGAAATCCTTCGCACAATATTGTAAGCCACCCATACATGCTAACTCAACTTGTCCTTTGGTAACAAATATTCATCTCACTGATGAGGGAACCAGTCTAGTAGCAGAAACCAAGGAATCTCATCTAGAAAGAGGAGGATGGGACTTGACCCCCTTACACTTTCTAGAAATTTGTCCAATGGCTCATGGAAAATTATTTGTCTATGACCAAAACTTGTTCCCTTTTCGATCTCCTACAATAGGTGTCTTTTATTGCACATGGATACGACTAAGGATCCTCTATGTGACAAAAAAACAACTGGATTTTTCTTGCGGCTGCTAAAAATGTACATGCTCCACCCGCAAGTGTTGAAGACGACCGAATTTCAAAGACCTCGTATAAACACATTCAATATAGCACCTTGTCCACTAGATACGCTTTTGGAAAAACTTGAATGTCTCCAACGATGGTTTCATTCTTGGCACCTAGACTAATTCGACATCACCATAAAATAATTTGATGGCTACATAAAGAATATAGTTGACCCCTCCATACAACACATCCAACAAATGAATGATAAGTTGCGGCTTGAGTTAAGGCATGAAATACGACTCCATTTAATACCACAATGTATGGCTCTTTTCTTGGATTTTATGAAGATTGAATAAAATCGTGGAGATCTAGCGGCACCTCCCTCTTGGGGAATACGCCAGATGATGCCCTTGGCCCATGATAGAACAAGATCACTCTTATACTTCACAATAAAATTTAGTCTTGACATGTAAAGAAAATGTGCTCTTGTCCAAAATCATGCCAGTTAAAACCCCAATGGTTCACAACCCTTCCCAAAAAAACTTTGACACTTATAATTTAATAATTTCCATCAAGCCCAATTTGTAGCAAAAATAGGTGGGTGTGGATTAGACAATAGGACTAGGCCCCCACATCTCATGAATTCCATACAATATGCTTTGACGTTTCTCTCAAATGGTTTCGACGACCCCACTTAAAATAGTTGGCCAAGCTGAATTAACATGATTTCGACGACCCCACTTAAAATAATTGGCCACGTTGAATTAACATGATGGCCTTAAAATTTGGATTTGGACCTAGATTGTTTTATTTCAATACATTCCCAAAATCATAATTGGTCCCCAATGGAAAATATTAAACCATGGCTTCGATATTTTCATAATTCATCCAAATCAAACAGGAATCATATTATAATAATTTTTCCAACAACTATTATTCATCATCCAATTTGCTTGTGTGCCACAAAATAAAAATATGCTGAGCAATTAGTTTTCATGAGACAATTTGTGTTAAAAAATTACCCTTCCGAGCAGGGTTTATTTTCAAAAAAAACCCTCCTTCCTGCATCCACAAAAGATTGAGTTCAACAATTTTTGCAATTAAACCCTCAGGCTGGCTGGAAAACCAGCTCTGATACAACTACAATGTCCCAAATGAAGGACATTTGGAACAATCCCTTCACATAAAATTTCCACTCATAAGAAAAATATTACCATGTAAAATATAACAGATGAAATGCATGCAATTCCATAACGAGATAAGTAGAAATCATCTTAGCTTCATTATAATACTTAAACTAGGGTTTCACATGTTGGAATAACAAAATAGATGAGATAACTGGCCACAAAAGATCTACAACAATGCCACAATGGGCCTCCCAAAACAAACTGAAAAACAATACATTGTAACCTATGAACCCTGAATGGATTCACCAGAGGAAGAGATGGGTGCCTGCCCAATCTCTCTAAATCACCGGAGGGTTTTCGTCCTGGGGCTACTGCTGGAGTAGAGAACCACATTCTCAACCTCACATACAAGAAACAATGTCAACTCCAAGATGTCCTCCAATGGTCTCCTCCTCCTCGTTTATAGATTTGATGGAATCCTTTAGAACCTTCTATTTTATTATTATTTTAATTATGGAGCACTTTTCCCTCTTTTATTTCAATTAAAATATTCTTTTTAATGTTGGGAAGGGGTAAATGGGCCACGACATCTCCTTAGGTCACTGAAACTCATATATAACCATCCCATCCTATATATCTTCTCGTTTCAGTTATAACGAGCTATTACACTGAGGTGTTCCATCAATTAATCTCCCCGGAATGCCATCTCGAGCATAATTAATTAAGTTATGCCCAATAATAACGCTGATTTTTTAAAGTTATCAGAATGCAACAGAACAAAAGGAAAAATGTGGGGATAATGGAATATGCCAAGTGAATTCCATCAAATCCCATAAAAACTCCTCAAAACTCCATTAGGACCCCTGATGACATAAACCTGCTCCACTAACCTAGCCATCCCCTGCCCTGGAAATCCACCCTGGATGTACCATGAAGAAGAATAAAAATGAGGACATGACATTAACGCTCAAGCATTTGCCTCAGAAAATATTTCTGAAGCACCTATTCTAAGAGGGCCAAATTGGAAATTACCTTTTCACATTTCAACAGATGCTTTAGATACAAAATTAGGAGTTGTACTAGGACATAAAGATTTAACTCCTTATGCCATTTATTATAAGAGTAAAAATTTGACTCCCGTAGAGTTAAACTATATTGTAACATAAAATCATTTTTTAGCTGTTGTCCATGCCATCAACAAATTCAGACATTACATCATTGGATATGAAACCTTAGTACATACATATCAATATGCAATTAGGTACTTAATGAATAAACCAATTACTAATGGTAGAATTACAAGATGGTTATTTTTGTTACAAGAATTCAATATTACTATTTTGGATTGACCTGGAAAACAAAATACAGTTGTTGACTTTCTATCTAGGATTCAAAATGAAATAATGATATACCTGTAGAAGAAAATTTTCGTGATGAATATTTGTTTGCAGTATCTACTAAATCTCCTTGGTTTGCAGATATTGCTAACTATTTGGCTACAGGGAAGTTACCATTATATTTTTCTCTGAGAGAAAAGAAAGGTAATTCAAATTATTGCATCTTACTCATGGATAAATGGAGAATTGTATAAAATAGAGCCATATCTAATTATTCGAAGATGTGTCAGAGAAGATGAAGTACCATAAATACTAAAAGCTTGTCATGATGAGCCATGTGGAGGACACTTCGCTGGCAAAATAAATTCTTACAAAGTCCTTCTCTTGGGATATTATTGGCCTTCCCTTTTCAAGGATGCCAAAGAATATGTAATGAGATGCGATAGTTGTCAAAGAATGGGGAAACTTGTTCCTTCATATGAAATGCCTCTGCAACCTCAGGTACGCATTGAACCTTTTGAGAAACATGCTCTAGGTTTTGCTGGTCCAATTAGTTCATCATCGAAACAAAAAAGGTACATTCTTGTTTGCATTGATTATGTTACAAAATGGGTAGAAGATAAATCACTTTATTTTGCAACTTAAAATGTTGTAGTTTCATTTCTTTTCGAGGATATTTTTACTCGTTTTTGTGTCCCAAGGGAGATTGTGACATATCAAGGAACTCAATTTAAATCCAAGTTGGTACAAAAGATAATGGAGGAATATAAAATCAAACATCGAAATTCCACTCCATATCATCCACAAGAAAATTGGCAGGTGGAATCTACCAATAACGTAATTGAAGCAATTCTTACCAAGACTGTGCATCTGCATAGAAGACACTGGGCAGAAAAGCTTCCAGAAGCTTTATGGGCATACCATACCACATGGAGAAACAATAAAGATCATACTCCCTATGAACTTGTTTATGGGAAACAAGTCTTATTTCCTATTGAGTTCTAGGTAAAGACCTTCAAGACAACAGTCAAATTAGGTCTTAATCTATCTGAAGCACATAAACAAGGAATGGAGCAGCTGAATGAACTAGATGAGATAAGACATGATGTTATTCAAAGAACTAACATATTTCAACAACAAAGATCCAGGTGGCATGACAAGTACATAAAGGAAAGAAAATTTCATCCAGGAGATTGGGCATTACTTTTTGACTCAAAGTTTAAAGATTTTCAAGGAAAATTTCAAACTCATTGGCTTGGGCCTTATGAGATTGAAAGTGTCTTTAATCATGGTGCAGTTAGGATCAAAACCAGTGATGAAGAAAGAGTGACCTTCCTTGTAAATAGTCATCAATTGAGAATTTATCCCAAGCCATTGGCAAAGGAGGAATTTGTTAAAAACCTGCAAGACAATATTGATTTGAAGATGATTAAGAAGGATTTTCCTTCCTCTCCAACTTGATTTGTAAAAAAATTTGTTTTTCTTAATATATATATATAAACATGAAAACCAACCCTGCTGGCATGTTTATACATAAAATCTAGGGCAAAAACCAAGTAATTTTGGCACCCTAAATTTTCTTTTTCAATCCTATTCTAATTGCCATTTTCTTAATGTCCCTCCCTTTTTTTTTTTCTTTTCAGAATAAGTAGCTACAAAATTGTTGAGAATCTGTAGCTTTGATGAAATTTTGCAGCTAATATTGACAGGAATCACGTACTGGAATGATTGAAGGTTGTAGCAGAAGGAAATGATCAAGTCCACAGTGGGAGTACCTGAAGACAATTTGACAAGAGCAATCAGGTATTAAAATCACAATTTGAAGGTATGCAAATATTGGATTTAATAATAAAGGTAAAAACATTAAATTATGAAATAATATAGACGTTGTACTACCATTCAAAATAATGATTATTGTTCTAACTTCGGACTGAGTTATAAATATCATTTCATATCAATGAAGTTAGTTCGAAAAACCCATTTTCTATTCATCATCATCACACAAACACTTCATTTGTGAAACCCTGCTTCATTGATAATTCCTCTCACTCATGTCCATTATATTATGTTTCTCAAGAGTTATTTCACTCATTCCCTAAGCCGTCTCACTCATCTCCATTTTCCATTTCACTCTATTATCCATACTCATATTTCTGAACCTAATACCATTCCAAAACCCTGTCAAAGAAGCAATTGTGAAGCGAGACCTTGCCAACATGGGAGTCATTGTTAGATTTGAGCCGAACGAAATTTTTTTTATGGAAGGCTACCCACAGGTCATGAAAATGCTACAACAACATAATGGCTAGGTTTTATAGAAAAATTTGATGGCTATGACAAAGAGGTAACCAAATCTTTTGCTCAGGCCTTTGATGGAATTGAAGCAGAAATTGGGGACATCAAAATTGTTGTGACAAAGTCCTTCATGGCCGAAGTGACTAGACTACCCAGAATTGGTGAAAGGTGGTTCAAAAACAAGGGTATAGAAGGGAATGAATGGAAGGCATTTCTAAAGAATCTAGGTATGGATATTACTATTTAAAAAAAAGGTATTTATAGCACAACTCTAAAGGGTAAATGGAGGAATTTACTGTTAGTAATTTGTAAGTTCATTACTAGAGGGGGTAGATTTGGTAGCATGTTTTTCTATCATGTTCGTATAATGATGAAATTTATGAAGGAAATGAAATCAATTTACCTTATTTTCTACTTAATAGCTTAAGAAAGATGTCTGGCAATACACAAAGAAAAATTCAGTCCATCGAAAACACTCTATATCATAATGGCCTTGTAAATATGCTTATTGAAGCCCATCTTGAGAATCTAGGAGATAACTGGGAGAATTTCTTAATTAGAAATCATTTTGAAGAAGTTGAGCAAGGAGAACAAAGTAGCAATAATATAAGGAGAAGCATAAGAAAATTCTTCGAAAACCCTACTAATAACCCACCTCAACCATAACAACATTGAAAAGATGAACTTCCTCTTGTAAATGTCTTAGAAAATATAAAGAAGAAAATTGTTAGAAGAAAGAAAGTCGGCGAAAAGGAAAAAAAAAGACACCCAAGGAGAAAATAGAGGAAACATAGGAGGCCACTATAGAATAGAAGAAAACTAAAAAACAAACTCATCTCTCATCTACCATAAGGAGAAGCGCGAGACTTAACAAAATGGTAAAGGAGTCATCTCAAAAAATCACAAAGTTTGTTAATCTGGAAGACAAGGAGGAACTAGAGGTTCCATCACTAGCTTTATCACCAGTGTCATCACCAATTGATAATCCAGTGAGAAGAACACCAGAGATTGATCTAGTGCAACATGAGATATATGACTATATTGAGTCTCTAGAGAAAACGACTACAGGAAAGGTATCTTCTTCTTCAATTCAAGGAAAATAAATTCAGTCTGATAGTCCACAAGAACATATAATTGTGAATAATTTGAAGCAATAAATTTTTGAATTAGAGACACCGAACAAACATCTAAAACAGGAACATGAGACATTAAATGTGCAAAATGAAATTCAAAGAACAAAAAATAATAAAATTTTGTTGCATCTAGGCTTATGGTATGAAAATAAAAAAGAGTTAAAGGAGAAGAAGAAGTCTCTCGAGAGAAAGGACATAAGTTTGAAATACAAAATTTTGATGAAGAAGCCCATGATGGAAATTGCTAAGAAGAAGGTAAAGAAAACAAATTTGGATGTTTTAGCTCAAGCTTCTGAAGGAGTGCAGTGACAGAGAAAGACTATCAATTTTGAATTTTTGCATGAGGATAGGCAATGACCTCTGTGTGGGGGAATACTGAGCCTCATAATTGCTTCTATTTGACACCCTTTTCCACCTATTTTACTCCTTTTTTATCATCATAATCACTCAATGGGAAACAAATCACAGAATCTATGGCACAATAGGTAT
Organism: Pinus taeda; assembly: GCA_000404065.3. Lineage (NCBI taxonomy): Eukaryota > Viridiplantae > Streptophyta > Pinopsida > Pinales > Pinaceae > Pinus > Pinus taeda. The sequence goes on from APFE031412118.1 coordinate 301,123, forward strand.
ATGAAAGTCTTGTATTTCATAAGTTAATAATGTTCTTTATTATTAGTCCGATATTTGTTTTAGCTACTAGATTGGGATGATTCTGCAGCTAATATCTAATTTTGTAGCTAAGTCCATTGCTTCATAAGTTCTAACGTGCGAGCTGGAGCAAGAAATATACGGGAAGATAGAAATCAATGCACTCCATGATTCCTTCCCACCTTCTGTTGATGGTGCTAGACCCATCAACATGTCAAGGGGATCTCCCTGGTAAGAAGTCCCAATTAGACCTCAGACCATTTGGTGTAGGAGTCCCAGCAGTGGGTCGTAAGGTAATGCCTTAACCACGATGTCGCACAGAGGCAAGTATGATAACTCTGTCAGTAGCAAGGGTGTGATTAATGCAGTGAGTCAAGGAATGAGTATGAGGGGTTCCAACACTTCAGAGGGGGTAGGAAGGTGAAGGTGAGTTCCAGGTTGAAAGGGATCAGTCCCAGCTTTGTTAGGAACACATCACACAAAGGACATGAAGAGCTTCTGACAGAGCAGTCGACATGGATGCGACAGTCCCAATATACAAGGTAAGATAACCTGAACAACACTCACGGATCAGTCTGAGACAAGTGTGACGGTTGATATAACAAGGTTCAGAAAAATTTATGGCTGGTGTTCGATAGAGCAGCTGACACAGACAGTCCAACATTAACAACATATGCACCACATTAACAATAAGATTCATATAATTACATGTGAATCAGTTCATACACAAGTATGTAAGTTAAACAACATATATCATTAAGGTAACCAGAGCAATCCAACTACAATAACAACATATGCATGAAAATGTGTTGGCTTTATTATATAAAGAAATGTAAGTCACAATCATACAATACACCATGTAAACCTGCTAGACCTATCAGTAGAACTTTCCAGTCACATCTGCCTTCTCCTCTAAAGAGATGTACTAGCTCCATGTAGTGGAGAAGCCAAGGTGCGTTACAATACTATTCAAGTCTTCTTCAAGATAGTCTTAGTAAAAGCTTGGATGACGAAAAGCCTGTACAATGAGTTATGAGGGACTATTTGTAGCAAAGGGTGGGGTGACCCTTGACATTCCCCTTTCTGACAGTTCAACTACCCTCATGACTCTTCACCTACTCTATGACTGTTACGTCCGACTGTTGACACTCGAATTACTCTTGGCATGACTCAACATTACAATGCACATGTACTCATGTGAGATAACATGGATTGAGCAAGCCTTGCAAGACATCAGTGACACTCTGTCCACTATGGTGAGACAATATCTTTGGCATGCTTGTGATGGCGAAGCTGGTGAGTTGATGCCAAGCTTGGTCATCCGTGATGATGTGCATGCACCTCATGGTGACATCTTGCTGAAGTGAACTCTTGCCTTCATTGCAACTGGTGTGTTGGTTAGCCCCCTTCATCCAACTCGTCTGCTAACATGGACATCGTCTTCTTAGGTATGGTTGAACTGAAAACACACTGATGTATAGTGTCTGTGTTGATCTTCAAGTGTGTGTTGGTGGTCATGCGCCTCAACTTGCCGAAGTGCATGTTCAGCCACAGTTGGACTTGTTTCTTGTCTTCACCTTGGTGAGTGTGTTGAATGGGTTGGATTGCATGCGTGCACTCAACGACATGCACGTTGTTGGATCCTTTGCATGTGATCAACAACACTACTCACCATGTTTGCTCTATGTCTTCTGCTGGGATGGATCCTTAACTTATACTAGCATAGTTTCATTCGTGAATGCATGTTGCGCCCATTGCTATTCATGTTCCTGCTGCAACTCATTGGTATGTCTGTGCAGCTTCATGTTCTTCCTGAGTTGCTACTTCGGCACATGCAACTCCTTCTTTGTTCCATATTCTACCTTTGTGCAATCTTCATGTCGCGCCGTCACTTCATAGTCTGAATCTCCAAAGTTTCTTTCATTATTAGTGGATCTGCTTGATCTTGAACCTTTGCTCCACCTCTATGTTTTCATCAACCTTCCTCTTGCATCCGTTGTATTTGTTGCATTTTCTACATTTGATATGCTACCTTCAACTGCTGTTCATGATGCTTCTTGCTATGATGTTGCTGCTTGATGTCCTTGTCCACGAACAACTTCATGTCTTCATGAGTAGGTAAGCTCATGGACACTTGATCGACTGTATCCCCAAGTGTGCTAAGAACGGTGTCTTCATCTCTGCTCTCTTGGAAACCATTATACCTGTACTATTGAGAGAAATATGAACACCTGTGATACCTAGAGACATGGAAACACTCATAGTAAGAAATTTGTCAGTCAAAAACCGAAATGAACATGAGAACTGAACTACAACATACTTGGGTGAATGATCGTGAAGGTTGCGCAATTTCAGTCGGGAGGTCAGGAGACTGACTATCAAGATTGCACAAGGCACATTCCAGGATGTTAGGAGACTAAATGACTGCTGGAATTACAAAATGCGCAATCCAGTTGGGCAGTTAGATGTTGGGGTTGCCTCTGTATGATGAACTTGTTACTCTTATTCAAGTAGACTTGGTCCAAGAGTAACCCATTTCTGCAGACCATCATACAAGAAAGATATGACAGTGAAGACAGACACACTTCGTGTTTCAAAGTGTCCATGGGACATAATTGAGTGCATGTGCATGACAGAAATTTCGTGGACTTATCATGGTGTTGTGTGACACTATGTGCAAAGTTGAAGCAAAAGCACATTCTTGACCGAGACATCCAAGCAAACGAAAGAAACAAATATAACTTGCGTCACACACGAGTGCTTGCAATGTAAGACTCCTCCAATGCATGAATGATGGCATCGTCCAATTCGAGTAGACGAAGTGTGATCTGTGTGTGAGATGGATCTTAAATGCATACATATGAGTGATGAGGAGCCTTAGGTGGTTGAACAGTTTCATGATCGGAAGTGAGACTGAACCCAAGAGAGTGAGGGCCTAACATAACCATCAGCTTGGGCTGAAGTGCCTCGACAGGCTTGGGTGTCTCAGCTTCATCATCAGGTAGAGAATCATAAACCTGTGGCTTTGAAAGATCAACTACGATAGATTCATGATCGTGATAAAAAATGGAAGCAAATGGATCACTCCATCACGATCAAAACAATCAATGAATTCTTTAGCATCCTCATGATCATATGAATCAAACAGAGGAGTAAATGAAAAGCGAACGAACTCATCCTCTGTGTTTCCTGAAAATATAGATGAAGGATCAAGTGGATATTGAATGAATAACTTATCCTCTCCGTTGTCGAATAATGGACTAGCATCTAGTGAGTCCTGTGAGTAATCAACAATGGGTGCATCAATAAATGAAGAGACACATACAAAATCATGGATAGCAGGCTCACCAAAGAAGCTAGGAAGGAATGGAGGGGGCTCAGATGGAAGGGAGTCCTCCTTCGCCGAGTGTTGATGTTCAAGCTCCCACTCATACTCTTCATGAATGACAACGCATGTTGGTTGGGTAACATCAACTTCGTCAGTGGATTGTTCCTTGTTCACAACAAGTGAAGAGTCCTGAATGGACAAACACAAGACAACATCATATGGAGGAACACCTGGGTGCGAAGACAGAGGTCGAAGAAAATAATTTATATGGGAAATCGAAGGACTCACAACCAAATCTGCATGAAAATTAAGTGGAGTAATGTTGGGTGGGTGTGAAGAATGAATAGATGTATGAACATGATCCTCAACATCACTGAGCGATGGTGGAACTATTGAATGAAAGGGAGGTAGACAGTCCGTTGAGACAGTGCCTACTACCACATGGGATTGTGTAGTTCCATCAAAAAATAAGGTTGAGAAAGGTTTGACATCAAGCTTTCTCTTAGGATGGGCAAATTTGTTAAGGAAGTACTCGAACTGGTCCCAAAGATAAGCAAACTTCATCTAGCTCTTCGGAGATTGAAACTTTAGTCACAGAGGCGCTGCCAAAAATCAATAACATATTCATGTGGAGCCCTCTGTTGCTATAATAGTTTCCAGTCAAGATGGTCTGGATCAAAATGATGGAACGTGTCTTCAATAAGATCACAAAAGTGTTGACATGAGTGCACGATGTGGGCTGGTAGGTTGAGCACTTAACAGAATGGGGATTCGTGAAGTGTGAATGCAAGCAACAAACCGACCTGCTCGTCAATGAACTCATCTTCCTCATAAATCATGGAAAGGAAGTTATGTAAGTGCTCAGGCCAGGCCACTTCATCTTAACCATCATACGTGTGAGTGGAAAAGAGATTGAAAAGCTTACCCAAGATGGAGACATCTTCACGATTCAAAAAACACCTCGGGGGAAGAAGAATGCAAGACTCCATGAAAGATATGCAAAGGTTCAAAACTGGATGAGAGGACACTTCTTGTCATCAGGCCCTCCTTCTAGCACCAGAAATGTTGACAGTGTTGGACCCGTCAACATGTCAAGGGGATCTTCTCGGTAGGAAGTCCCAATTAGACCTCAGACCGTTTGTTGTAGGAGTCCCAACAGTGGGTCATAAGGTAATGCCTTGACCGCGATGTCACACAGAGGCAAGTAAGATAACTCTATTAGTAGCAAGGGTGTGAATGATGCAGTGAGTCAAGAAATGAGTATGAGAGGTTCCAAAAATTCAAAGGGGGGGGGAAGGTGAAGGTGAGTTCCAGGTTGAAAGGGATCAGTCCCAACTCTGCTAGGAACACACACAAAGAACATGCACAACTTCCAGCAAAGAAGTCAACATGGATGCGGCAGTCCCAACATACAAGGTAAGATAACTTGAACAACACTCACGGATCAGTCTGAGATGAGTGTGATGGTTGATATAACAAGGTTCAGAGAAAGGTTTGTTTGGTGTTCGATAAAGTAGTCAACACAAATGGTGACAACATTAACAACATATGCAACACATTAACAACAAGATTCATATAATTGCATGTGAATCAGTTCATACACAAGTACATAAGTTAAACAACATATATCATTAAAGCAACCAGAGCAGTCCAACTACAATAACAACATATGCATGAAAATGTGTTGGCTTTATTATATGTCACAATCATATAATACACCATTTAAACCTGCTATCCCTATCAGTAGAAAGTTACAACCACATTCGCCTACTCCTCCAAAGAGATGTACTAGCTCCGTGCAGTGGAGAAGCCAATGCGCGTTACAATACTATCCAAGTCTTCTTCAAGATAGTCTTAGTAGAAGCCTGGCTAACCAAAAACCTATACAATGAGTTATGAGGGACTATTTATAGCAAAGGGTGGGGTGACCCTTGACATTCCCCTTTGTCACAGTTCAACTACCCTCATGACTCTTCACCTACTCTATGATTGTTACATCAAATTGTTGACACTCGACTTACACTTGACATGACTCAACGTTACAATGCACATGTACTCATGTGAGATAACATGACTCGAGCAAGACTTGCAAGACATCACTGACAATCGGTCCGTTGTGGTGAGACAAACTCTTTGACATGCTTATGATGATGAAGCTGGTGAGCTAATGCCAAGCTTGGTTCTCTGTGATGGTGTGCATGCACCTCATGGTGATATCTTGCTGAAGCAAACTCTTGCCTCCGTTGCAACTGATGCATTGGTTAGGCCCCTTCATCCAACTCGTCTGCTAATGTGTGCATGGTCTTATTGGGTACGGTTGAACTGGAAACATATTGATGCATAGTGTCCGTGTTGATCTTCAAGTGTGTATTGGTGGTCATGCGCTTCAACTTGCTGAAGTGCATGTTCAGCCCCAATTGGACTTGTTTCTTGTCTTTGCCTTGGTGAGTGTGTTGAATGGGTTGGATTTCATGTGTGCGCTCAACTACATGCTTGTTTCTGGATCCTTTGCATGTGATCAACAACACTGACCACCATGTTTGCTTTGTGTCCACTGCTAGGATGGATCCTTAACTTATACTAGCGCAATTTCATCCATGAATGCATGTTGCGCATACTATTATTCATGTTCTTGCTACAACTCATTGGTTTGTCTGTGTAGCTCCATGTTCTTCCTGAGTTGCTACTTCAGCACATGAAATTCCTTCTTTGTTCCATCTTCTACCTTGGCACGATCTTCATGTTGCATTGTCACTTCATAGTCTGAGTCTCCAAATTTTCTTTCATTATCAGTGGATATGATTGATCTTGCAACTTTGCTTCGCCTCTATGTTGTCATCAACCTTCATCTTGTATCCACTGTGTTTGTTGCATTCGCTACATTCGGTATGCTGCGTTCAGCGGATATTCATGATGCTGCTCGCTGTGATGCTTTTCCTTGATGTCCTTGTCCATGAACAACTTGATGTCTTCGTGAGTAGTTATGCCCATGGACACTTGATTGATTGCATCCCCAAGTGTGCTCAAAACGGTGTCTTCATCTCTGATCTCTTGGAAACCATTGTACCTGTACTGCTGAGAGGAAGATGAACACCTGTGGTACTTGGAGACATGGCAACACTCATAACAAGCAATTTGTCAGTCAAAAACCAAAATAAACATGAGAATTGACATGCAACATACACTAGTAGAAAAGGAGAAATTAGTGACTAGGTGACTAAAAAATTTAGTCACCACAACTTTTCTAAGTGAAATACTACCAAAAATGACCAATCTTAAGTAACCGAACTAAAAACGACTAACATAAATCACTAATTTAGTCGCGGGTTAAAATATGTGACTAGCTAATAAGTTATACAATTAAAAATGACTAATTTGGTCTAAGAACAAAAATATAACTACCTAACAATTACTACAATAATATGAATCTGTTTTTTATGTTAGTCATCTTAAATGTGTCAAGCAATCTAAACTTACAAGTGATAGAGGATTGAAAGGTTGTTAAAGGTTGGTTGAAAGGTTATCCTTCCTTAAACACTTCTTCATCCTCACATGGTGTATAGGTGAGCCAACTTTGCATTATTTATCGCTAATAATTTGTAATTTTAAAAATATATTTTTTAATAAAAAATTATTTTATGTATTCTTTTAAAAATCTATTCATTGAATCTAATTGGATCTACTTCCAATTTGAAATTAATTTTAAGATAAATTTTATTTTTTAAGACTATACTATCAAATAAAATCTACTTTAATTTCATATTAAACGACCTAGGTCCAACTTAACCCCAGATCTATCAAGTGCCAAGAGGGATCCAATCTCTTGAGGTGCAAACTTTTTTCTAGCGCAAAACTTGAGGAAATTTTTGCAACTCGAGAGATTGGATCCCTCTCGGCACTTGATAATTATAGGGTTAATATGGATCTAGGTTGGTTATATAATACTATATAACATCTATATTTGTATTTGTGTCTCTTTTTTATTCCCTCTCTGTCTTCCACCCCCCGAACATATACACATTCTCTCCCCCTCTCTTCCTGTTCTCTATCTATCTCTCTCTTCCCCTTCTCTCCCTCTCGATCTATATCATTCTATCTATTCCATCCCACACTCCTCTCTCCCTCTTCATGACTCCCTTGTCATCCCCTCTCTCTCTCCACCTTTATTCCTCTATGTTTTTCTTGTTCCCTCCTTCTCCTGCATGCTCCAATTCCATCTCTCTCCTCATCTCTATCTTCCTTATTCTCTATCCCTTATCTCCCACCTCCCTCTATCTCTCCCCCTCAAATCACTCTCCCTCTCTCTCTATCACTATCCGATCCGGATTTAAACAAGAACACAATAAATTACAGAGATAACCATAAACATAGAGATGCAACGGAAATAATACTTCATTTCATTAATGTAGAATACTGAAATATGCTTACAAACAGAAATGGAAATAAACCAACTAGGGCGACGGTAGCTTATCTCTGAGAAGAGATGTGGCGGCTACATGCCTCTGAACTGCATTACAATGAGGCTCAAGGGCCTTTTTATTATTGAACAATAAGAGCAAACCCTAAACAACCAAAACCCTAACCCGAGGAGATGTAACACCAAGAGTTTATGGGCCCCATTTGGGTGAGTTGGACAACCAACTTCTTAGGGTCGTGACTTGGTCATATTATCTCCATTTGATGTGCATGATAACCTGTTGGAAAGATCTCTCCGAGGACTATCACAAAAAATATGATTTTAAATAGAAAATCGTTGGCGGTAGATTTCCCAGAAAACGTCGTTTAGGACCTGAAAAACTGCTAAAAATAGTAAATTGTGCTACAATTAAGGAAACTGAAAAACTAAAAGAAGAAATGGTGGGGGTCCAAGTGGAATTGGAAGGTGGCCACCAATATCCACCTGGATCACTATCCCCCCTGTCCTTCTCCATCTTTCTCCCTTCCCCTTCTCTCTGTATCTCTATCCTCTCCTCTTCTTTCGCTTCCCTCCTCTCCTTTCTCCCTCACTCTCTCTCCATCTCTCCCTTCTCACTCCTCTCTCTCCCCCCCTCTATCTCTCTATGTCTTTGTTCTTTCATCCCTCTCCCTCCCACTCCAACTCCATCTCTTTCTCTCTCTCTCTCTTCCTTCCTCTCGCTCCCTCTCTCCCACCTCACTCTCTCTCCCCCATCACTCACTCTTTCTCTCTCTCTCTGCCCTCCAACTTTTTCACTATCTCCCTCCCTCTCTCCACCCCTCCCAAAATCTCTCTTAATTTTGATCACATTGTATTGTGTTTAAGAAATTATCTAAATAAAAAAAACTTAATTAGTTGTAAAATATTAAACCTCTCTCTCTCTCTCTCTCTCTCTCTCTCTCTCTCTCTATATATATATATATATATATATATATATATATATAGATTATATAAAGAACCATCATAGATCCATCTTAGCTTAATTTTTATTAAAACCTTAATTTAAATTCTATAGGAATATTTTAGTAGTCCGGAGGATAGAGGGTCTCTCTCTCTCTCTCTCTCTCTCTCTCTCTCTCTCTCTATATATATATATATATATATATATATATATATAAAGAACCATCATAGTTCCATCTTAGCTTAAGAGGGTTTAGATATATGTCAAATTGTAACATTTTCCCTTTTAGATTCAATTAAAGAAATGTAAAATTAAATTAAAATAAAAATATTTTTACTATGAAATTAGTTATGGTTTTTTGGCATGTGGTATTGATAAGCCATGATATTAGCCCATTGTATTATAACAAAGCCGATTTACAAATTAATATCCATGGTAAAGTGAGGGTGAATATCCATGGTTAACAATCTTGCCATATTGTTATAAAATATTTTGATTGTGAAATAATTTATGTTTTTTGGGAATGTGTATTGATAATCCATGGTATTGACCCATGGTATTGTAATGAATGCTACTTTTTACAAGTTAATAATATCTACGGGTGAATATCCACAGTTAAGAATCTGGTGATATTGTTATAAAATCTTTTAGTTGTGAAATAAGTTATGGCTTTTGGACTTGTAGTATACATAAGCCATGGTATTGGCCCATGGTATTGGTGATATTGTTATAAAATCTTTTAGTTGTGAAATAAGTTATGGCTTTTGGACTTGTAGTATACATAAGCCATGGTATTGGCCCATGGTATAATAACGAAGCGTATTCACAAGTTAACAAGAAAGTCAAAATATAACAAATTGAATTTTATTAATTTTATAATTTAAATTTTATTTATTAATTAAGGCCATATTTAAATGTTTACACTCATCCCAATATATCATTTTAAACTTCTTCTTATTCTTTTTAATTTAAGCGTCCTTATGCAAAAACAACAAATTCTTATTAAAAATAAATCATTTAACCCAATTTAAATTTATATATTTTATTTTATATTAGAAAAACTTATTTTATTTTTTCCATTATAAATATTTACTTTCTTTTTCATTTCTAGTTTAACGCTGGGTTCAAATAAAATATTCACAGATTACAACATCACATTGTAGCGCTGCATTTTTCTCTTCCTTGTTGATATGTGTGTGGAAATTCCAGAAGAAGGAATAGCATCAACGTGATCTATGGATTTCATGGATTTCATGGGATTCAAACCCCAGATTGAGTTTGCATGGGAAACACCTTAGGAGAGCATCCACGATTAGATGGAGGAAGGGCAAGGTCGTTGGGGTGATTCAAACTCCAAATGGAGTTTGCATGGGAAACACCTTAGGAGAGCATTGATGATTAGATGGAGGAAGGACAAGGTCATTGGGCATGGATATTTTGGCCATTTGTACATGGGTATGAATTTGGACTCTCGAGAGTTCTTCCTTTTTATTAAAGATGATCCTTTTTCCTAAAGATTATTTTTGTTCTTATGGGTAAACAATTTTTAGGGTTTATATGATCAAAGCATAAATTTCATCTAAAGTTGAGAGTTTAATGATTATGATAATGTAGATGGAGGAAGTGTAAGGTCATTGGGTATGGAGATTTTGGCCATTTGTACATGGCTATGAATTTGGACTATGGAGAGTTCTTCCTTTTTACTGAAGATGATTTTTGTTCTTATGGGTAAACAATTTCGAGGGTTTATATGATCAAAGCATAAATTTCATCTAGAGTTGAGGGTTTAATGATTATGATAATGCAGATCTTGATTGCGACCAACAATTTATCAAAAGACAATGCACAAGTAAGAATTTTGCATGTCTTTGTTGTACAAAGGGTTTAATGATTATGATAATACAGATCTTGATTGTGGCCAAAAATTCATCAAAAGACAATGGACAAGTAAGCATTTTGCATGTCCTTATTGTAGAGATCAGTTCACCCCTCCCTAAAGTTTCTAACGTCAGAATGCACGAAATTTTATTTTTTCTTTTCACCTTTATTTTAGTAGTTGATTGTTTGTGTAATGGACTCTACCATGCCCAAATTCAAAGGGCTTGAGTGATGCAAGCAAAATTTCTGGTAGGATTCAAATACTATACCTTCCTCAAAACTTTGTTACATGAAACTAAAATTTCTTGTAATCATGAACATAAAATCTTTTATGTTTCATCCTTAGATTCTCATCTCAATGCCTATAATTTTAAACCATGTTACTATATTTTTAGTAGAATATACTTAAATCCATTAAACCTTACAACTTTACAAAGCTTAGGTTAATTTCAGCTAAAAAGAAGGAACCTGAATGGCTTTTGCAATTTAGACTCAATGCTTACAAACAATGATTAAAAATGGAAGAATCCAAATGGCCTGATAACTTTTACCCACCCATCAATTTCCAAGACCTTTACTATTATTTTGGACCTAAAAAAGAGAGTAAAAGAAGAAGAGGAACGTGGATGAGGTGGGCCCTAACCTGATTGATACTTTTAAAAAGCTGGGCATGCCCTTGACCAGAAGAATATATTGACCAACGTTGTTGTAGATGTTGTTTTTGACAGTGTTTTCATTGCTACCATGCAAAGGTAGACTCTTTAGGAAGTTGAGGTTATCGTTTGTTCATTATAAGAGGTAATTTGCAAGTGCCTTGATCTAGTTAGGAAATAACTTGGGAGGGTTGTTCATCCTCCTGATAATTATTATTCTGCATTGTATTTTTTTTTAGTGATAACTCCTACTAAATCCCCAAGCACACTTTTTCATCCATGGAAATATGCACTTGTTTTAGGATGAATGAGATGGAGACCAGGCAGTTTGAGATGACTCTTATTGTTGTAGATGAGAGGAGTTATGTGAGGTGAGAGGATTCTGCGACATATATTGAAGGATGCACTGCACCATTTTATGAAACCAATCATATCCATGCCATTGTAGTGGATCTCTATTGCACTGAGGGAGCACAATAAAGTATTCCACTGTAAAGAATTGGTATGTCGGGGATGAGGAATGCAGACGTGGGATTTATAATTTTATTACGAAAAGAGGTTTGTATAATGGAGACAAATCAAGGATTTTGTGGATCTGAGTAGAGACTGGTTTAACAATCACCTGGAAATACTCAAGCGTTGTTTTGAAAGGCGATGATTCGATTGGAGAGTTCTATTCTGTTTCTTTGAAAAATAACTATCAATAGGGGGGACAAAGATGGTCCATATAGGGAAGAATTGCAGGAGTATGATTGTTTCTAAAATTATATCTATAGGAAAGTCAAGGAACTACTACAGAGGATTAGTGCAGGTGAAACAAATTCTCATAATGCAAGGAATTTTTCATAGTGTGATTCAATACTCATTGGTGACCAGGTATCTGCAAATAATTATTGTTACATTTAGGTACAATTTGATTTACATTCTAAAGTCTCTAATTTCATTTATTGATGATCCTTCTTGTGTCCTTGTCTCTCTTAATTTCATTGTGGTAGGATTGGAATGGGTTAGAAAATCAAGCATATCATTGAGTAAAATAGACACCCACATGTCACTACATGTAATTGTGCATACTCTCTACTTTTGATACAATTAGAAGTGAGCAATATGATGTGTTCACAACTAAAAATCCCAGAAAGTGAATCCAATATTAGCATGGAAATCGAAAACAAGAATCATAAAATATCAATAAATTTGTGGCACAAAGTAAAAAACACAATAAAATATTCTATGCCAACATTTTCTATTTAGTGAAAGATACTACTAATGTTTCATAATTTTCATAGATGTTGGCAGTCATGAAGATGCCCTCGAGAAAATTTACTGGCTTGAAGATAAGATAGTCCGAGCAACTATTTACTTTAAATAGGCTAAATTTAGGTAATGAAAACAAGTTTGAAAATCACTAGAAACACCACCCCTACATCATTTTATTTACAGTTGTACAGGATAATATTGAATACAATTATGAGCACTTCCATTTTAATTGATTGTACATAAAATAAAAAAACAAGGTTGATGCTTTTAAAAGCTATATCCATCATTAAATATAAGATATGACAAGGATGACTCATAATTTTAAAGGATATATCCATTACCAATATAAGATAAGAGTTAATGAGATGAGAAAATGTTTGTCTTGATATAACATGTAAACGCCATATTACTTATAACCTTTGAATATTGTATCTTATTGTGCATATGTTAATTGTATAACTTCAATCTAGGTAATTTTTTATTTTTAAATTGTCAAATATGTAGAAGTTACATTACACTAGATTAAATCTGCACACAAATAAAATATCAGAAATATGGCAATGGATGAGTAAGCTTTTTCACACTGGTTTAAAATTTCCCCTTGATTGGTGAAGAACCAATTCAATGCTATTTTTGGTGTAGTATTAAGTTATCAACCCAAGATTAAAAAAAAAATGTTAGTCTCTTAAATCACTGAAAAAAGATATTTAGAATGTTATATAGAAGTTACATTTCACGTAGCTATGAAAAAGATATTTAGAATGTTATATAGAAGTTACATTTTACGTAGCTATATCTACCTTGAAGTAATTCTAATATTCCAACTCCATTTTTCTTATATAGAAGTCATTTTTTTCACACTTTTCAACATTTTAAAGATTTGTCTATTTTAGTGTCATTATGCAATTAAATAGTTGATATTGTTTAAGACATCTCCTATTTGCAACATTTTGAATTCTTAAGTGGGATCTTGGGTAGGTTTTTGTTACTACCATATGTCAAGTTTTAAGTAGGTGGTGTTTTATAATTCACCCAAGAGATTTTCGGAGCACCTTTAAATTTCATGCTTGTTTCCATTACACATCTAATATTTGCAACATTTTCCACGTGAAGAACCCAATAACCCATGTTGAACATGAAGCAAGTACCTCAAAAATTGGGGAATATAAGTTATTCTATTTCTAGAGGGGGATAGATCTAGAGAAGGCAACAACAACTATCATAAATGGATTTTTTCGGGTTGTATTTAATGAAATGCCACTAGAATTTGCTACCAAAGTAAATCAATTGATGCATTTGAAGCTTGAAGGTAGTGTTGAATAGGTGTTGCAAGGTATCTCTATAACACTATCTATATACATGATTCTAATTCCATGATATGGTGTCTCAATAACATTATTGTCCAATGATTGGGTGCTAGATGTAGATAGCTTTCTCATGTCCTACAGGTAAATCGTATCATTATATTTTTATGAAATCTCGGATGTGTTCAAAGTTTGTCTCAGATAAGGAAATATGTATGTACTCTTGAATTTATCTATGTTGTAATAAGATCAAGAATAAAATTGCCATTGCAAATAATTGGGATATACCATGTAAGTTTACTTTAGAACATGAAATTCTTGATTTGTTAGATCCCAACTAGTTAGGGTTGAATTTTTTTTTGTTGTAATGAGATTAAGAATAAAGTTGTGATTTTAATCACTGAAATCTACCATGTAAGATTTATCCAGTACATGAAATTTTTTATTTTTTAGAGCCCAACTTATTAGGATTATGAAGAGTCCTCTTTCATGACAATATTTATGAATTCTCTATTCTTGCTCAAAGAATTACATATTACAAAAAAGTAGAAAATATATGAGATGCAGTTGAATGGTTTCTATTTTAAAATGTCCGGAGGGAGTATAAAATCATTTTTAGTTGCATTCAAATATTTTGGAGCACCCACTAAAGTGCTTCATTTTCCTCCAAGTTAGTTCCATTTCTACTATCTGAATGCTTCTAGAAGTCCTTCTCCAAAGTGATCCCTTAACTATCTTGGAGGGAAATTCATTACTTGATTGGAACCCACAGATTACAATTTGATTAGGAGCAAGGGATTAGAAAGCTTTATATTCTTCAATATATTCTGCAAGTTAAAATCATATCGAATGATTGCCTTTCTATTTAATTGATATGACAATCACTCGAGAATTTGTTAGGATTTTGAGACCTTTTTCAATGATTTTTTATATGAAAGTTATGTTCTCAATTAAATAAATTAAAGAAAATGTGAAAATGATGCAATGGAAAGATTTTATGTTTTAGTGCCTAAGAATGCCTTGCTAATGTGAAGGGCTTGGTATTTTCTTGACTCAAGATTAGTTGCATTTGACTTCCTAGCATTTCTTTTAATTTCATTTTTGTTGTGTTTATATTGCTATCCTTGAAGTTGGTGATCTATTGTGTGTATAATAGGAAGTATTAACTACTAAGAACTCTCAAAGGTGATATTGATGGATGAATAACTTTAATGTCCCTACTTGACACTTTAGTATTACATGATCATGCAAATAAATTATTAATCAATATTAAACGGAAGATGATTAACGTGCAATGTTTCTTGGCTTGTCATATAATTACTGCATTTCCACCCCCAATAATATATTTGAGACTACTTTTTTGTTGTTACTTGTGGAGTTTCCCTTTGGCTCAAAAAACATTGAGGATAAATTTCCATTACATTGGCATTGGACATCATCAACGAGGAATTCACCAAAAGCAGTAGAGGACATGGGAGAAATTGGTACAATGAGCGGTTAACCGCTAGAGAAACACCGAGGCACCATAATTTCTTTTGTATTTAGATTCACTCGAAATTAACTAGTTACAAAAAGTACCTTTTTTTTCCTGAATATTTTCATGTATACATAAATACTAAAAACACAATTTCAGACTAATTATTCAAACTAATAATTATCTGGTAATCATAATTTATAATTAAATAGTATAATATGATTAATATTGTAGGACACAACTATAGGGTCTAACTGTGAGGGTCATTGTGACAATATATGTACACTTCATTATATTCGACAATCATCTCTCAGAGTGTGATATCCATCCAATGAAATGTACTCCTAGAGGCCTTTGTGGGATTGAAATTTTTTCTTTCAGTGGACAAGTGGTGATATATTTTCTTAGGCCTTAGTGTTCTGCTTCCCTAAGGTTTTGACACTACTCACAGCTATCACCTTCATTCAACCAAGTGACATACTCATCTTGGAAAGTTGAATCATTTTGTATCGAAAATCTAATGTGATGTTGGATCAATTTCATGATCCTAAAAACATGGGTCATAATAGAGATGGACTTTTACTGTGGGAAAAAGAATAGCCAAATTTAAGGAACATGACTCTTTTAGAACAAGCAATAAGGATATTTTTTACACTAATCTTTGTTTTTTCCATTTGTTTTCACAAGTTATCTATTGTCTGATATTTTTAACATGTAGATTAGTTGGTATAATTGTTCCTAAGGTTTTCTTGAAGGTTGAATACTAAGTTCCTAAGGTGTTATTTTTTATGGTGACGTTTTATTTTCTTTGTTTATACAGGTCATCTAGCCACATAGTGCCCACTATTGAATGTTGAGGTATATGTCGTATAAATATTTTATATTCTACTTTATTTTATATTCAAGTATTCATTGTCTTTCATGTCTTATACTCTACATTGTATATTCTTTCATTTTCAGGA
Source organism: Pinus taeda (assembly GCA_000404065.3). Classification (NCBI taxonomy): domain Eukaryota; kingdom Viridiplantae; phylum Streptophyta; class Pinopsida; order Pinales; family Pinaceae; genus Pinus; species Pinus taeda. The sequence continues at coordinate 317,354 of APFE031412118.1, forward strand.
GAGGAACTCAATATTGATGATAAGAAGAAACAATTGAAGAAAGAGGAGAACAATAACACTGGAGACACTGGAGCGACAAATGAAAAATGAGAGAGAGAAGAGAATCTATCTAGTGATACCCTTAGATCCAATATCTTGCATAAGACACACTCATAGAGATTGATGGTCAAACCTTCAGAGTTGGTGAATTCACTTGCAATGCTTTGGCAACATAATGATAATAATTTGAAATGATGAAAAATATTTCATGTGTAAATTGTAGTCCAACCGATATTAAATTGGAAAATGATATTGTAATATTTGATATTTCATATAAGAAAATTTATATGGTTGAAATTAGTTTTATTTGCACTTGATATTATTTAGTCTTGTAATTAACATATGTAACTTTGTGTTATCGTATTAGATAAACATGCACATTGTATGCCATTTTTTAAAAATTTAGTTGCAAAATCATACTAATTAATTTTTGTTGATTAATAATGAACACATAAAATCAATCTAAAACTACTAAATTAGTAGTTTATATTAATTAATTATGAACATGAATAAAATGAATATATGACTAAATTAGTCGTTTATACTGATTATGAATGAAATTAAATGAAATGAATAGAAACTACTAAAACATTCATTTATATAATGAATATGAAAATACCAAAAAAAGATAAATGACTACTACAAATGATAAATATTTGATTCAAATGATGACTAAAATTTGCATATATGTGAATATTAGTAGCTAATTTACAATATCTTATAATAGGACTAAAATTTAGTCATTTTTTATGGTCATTAATTGGTTTCAAATCATGACTAAAATTTGCATATATGTGATTATTAGTATTTAATTTAGAGTATCTTATAACATGACCAACATTTTGGTCATATTTATTTGGTCACTAGTTGGTTTTATAGAGGATCCATATAGTAATATATATTTTTTGTATATTTGGTCATTAATTGCGACAATTAATGACTAAACCAATGAAAAATTAATGACCAAATTAATGACTAAATATACTACTAGATGGTAAAATTGAAAAACCAATTAATGACTAAGCTAAAAATGACTAAAAGTTGGTCACGTTATAAGATACTGTAAATTAGCTACTATTGGTCACTGACTGAAAAATGGTCATTTATATGAAAATTTTAGTTGTTTTTTTAGTAACTAATTAGTCATTTTGTACCAGTGATACCTGGGTGGATGATCGTGAAGGTTGCGCAATTTCGGCCGGGAGGTCGAGAGACTGACTGTCAAGACTGCACAAGGCACCGTCCAGGATGTTCGGAGACTAACTGACTGCTGGAACTGCAAAATGTGCAATACAATTGGACAGTTGGTTGTTGGGGTTGTGGAATGCATGATTCCAGCTGGGAAAGTCTGCTGGCCCAAGGAAAAATTTTTGCAAATTGTTCGGCCGAGTAGCCACTGACCTCCAAAAATGTGCAATTCAGTCCAGGAGGTTAGTGTTGGGCCAGAATGCGCAAATATGGAGAGGAAGTTGAGCCTTCCTTATCCAGATTGCGCAATGAAGCCTTGGTGAAGGCAGAGACCGGACCAAGGTTGGCCCGACTCGCCGATGGGCAACTGAAAGCAAGTTAAGTCGATGAAATGCATGGTGACACTAAGTGATAACAGAAGTGATAAACAGTGCATGAAAAACATGAATGGAGGATTGACCAAACATATCAACATGCATGTGGGTGAGTCCGTTCGTCGGTTGGGCAAACGTCCGTGCAAAACAGTTTCATGCATGCGATAGCAGTGAGATAGCAACAAAAATTGAAACAAAGCTAGGACAAGCTAGAATATATGTAAATGACAACAGACATTTGAATAAATGAAGCAAACAACACTCCTACAAGCAAAAACACAAAAAGTGATAGAAATGCAGCACAAGGTATGGGAAGCGAGCTAACCCAAAAACAACTAAGACGAATGTGCCAACTGCTCCTAGATGTGATGTGGGATGTTAGAGCTACAAGATTGATGTGAGGAATGAGCTCTACAATGTTTGGTTGATGGGTTTTGATAACATCGAGGTTATGACGCGCATGCAACAAATCTAGGGGTAGCGACACTTGGAGGGAGGTTTTTGAGTTGTTCCTTGCATGTAACCTCCAATTTCTAAACATAAATCCTTGAAACAAGGGATGCCTTTGCATGTTGCCTTGGGAGAAGCAACCTATGCATGCAAGTCTATTTTGCTTGGTCCCGGAGGGAACTGATCAACTCCGCTGCACATGCAAGTGACTGCTTGACTGTTGGAGAAAAATGCACATTTCTGGCTATCAGTTGGGTTAACTGCCCAAAGGGGATTACACAATTTCTGGGCCCAACAGCTTACTACTAGCCATATTTGTGCAAATCTTGGTCTAAACTGCTTGTTGATGGGAAAAATTGTGCAATGCCTACTGGGAGGGTAGACAGGATTGTACAATCCTAGAGCTCAGCAACAGACTATCAGAAGGATTGTGCTATTCCTGGAGGGAACTTCTGGTTGCCCTCCAGAAATGTGCAAATTTCACTGGGAAGCTGCTCAGCCTGCAACTGGACCAAGTCTGGATGAGCAGCCTGTGAAAGGAAAATATCAAACTATGATTGACAAGAAGCCTTTGAGTAAGAAAGACACTAAAGCTTGAGGACTTGATGAAGCAAGGCAAGATGTTGTGAAGGTTGGTAGGGAGGCTCCAAAACATGCTAAGGAAAAAATTTGGAGGCTGGTTGTAGCCGCCACAACACCTTCATGAACTAGATCAATCAAGGAAGCTTCTAGTTACATGGTGCAATGCAAAAGTCAACTCTGTCAGCTATACAGGCGAGCGAGGAAGGATATATATGCCTAACGATTTGCTTTGTTAATAGAACATTGTTAGAAAATTTCATTACGATATCTTTCATAGTTAATTTTTGTATTTCGTTAAGCAAAGCTAGGCATGAATATCTGAACATTTAATGATACGAGCTTTATAAAAGACTTCGTAAGTAAGAAAAAACACAGTGATTTTATTATGCGATAGTGATATTTAAAGCTATGTTTTCAATTTAGTTATAAAGAATCCTTCTTATTTTTATGCGTGGTTGATTGTTCAATTGGATCCCGTGACCATCTGTTGGTGGAGGGTCCCCTCAAATAGTAAGGTTCTTTTATGTTTTTAAGCGAATTTCCTTATATCATTTCGTAAGTTTATTTTCTGGATGCATCGTGTAGAATTTCCTTATCATTTTGCTTTGTTGATTTTTGAGTTAAATAACAACAATGTGATTGTATTGTTAACTAATTTTCTTTATTGATTCAGGATCACATGAATTGAGTTTAATGAGTAATGATAACAACAATGACAGTTTAGATTTAGACTAAAATTGTAATTCTTAAAAAGAGAGGATTTGATTACATGATTTATTTCAAGCAAGAGTGATTTATGATTTTGAGCACGTGAGAATATATTTTCAATTCATTTTGGATTTTCATGCAAGAGTGTGTTAGTATGATAGATGATTTGATTCCTTTAGAGAATTGAGTTTCTTTTAAAGCATAATTCATAGATGTAGCAGAGAGAGTGTGTGTGTGTGTTTTTCTGAGTTAAATTTCATTTTACAAGTGTGAGATTGATTTATAATTATGAGATTTTCATAAGTTGTGTGGATTTAATAATTAGATATAACCTTTATAAGAGTTCAATTAATTTTCATAAGTGTGGGATTGATTTAATTTTATGTAGAGTTGTGAAACTTTCTTTTGAAGCAGTTGATAAAAGAGTGTGATCATTTTATTTTCTAGGAGAAATTGCTCTACTCGTGCATTCCAATAAATTAATTTAGAATCTATATTTTGATAAATTAGTTTAATTTAGAGGTGTGAACAATCAAGGACTTCTAGTACATACAATGCACTTACACTTCATAAGCTTACTAGCTTTGGTCGACAATTTATGAAAATAATTTAAAGTTAATTAAATTACCAAACACCTAGGTCATATGTTTTCTTTGAACCTGATGTTTTGATATTTATGGTTATCATTCACCTTGGACATTTATTTGAAATTTTATCCACTCCCCACTCTTCACTTTTTCAAACTTCAATGGTTGTAGGGCTTCTTCTTGCCACCAAATTCCTCTTTTCTCTATAAAAAAAAAAATCGTCCTCGAATCAACCTCTTCATCACTCTTCAATAGTTTTTTTTTATTGTCATCTTCTTTATCCTACTTTGGTTGTACCATTTGCATCTAATTTGGATTCTTTTGTCATAATATTTCTTGAGATATTCATCATGATATTCTTCATGTCTTCATAATATTTTGTATAGTACTCAATGAATCCTGCAAATATTGTCTAATGTCATAATAGTATTTCCAACATAGACTCAAACTTGTGATAATAGTTTGCCAAACTAAATGTCATAACAATGAGGACTAGATTCTTACAATCAGACTTACATCAAATTTTCATGACAATCTCTAAATACATGATTTGATTTTGAGAAGACTAACTTTGACTCACACTTGGATTTAATCTTAATAAATTCTTAACGTTTGACAAGACTCTAACACTATACATCAATAGACTGACTTCATATTAACTTGGACTCATAAATTTAAATATAGGCTATAGGGTACCACTGAACATGCGACCCCAATGTTTCACCATAAACATTTCTTCAACTAAATAATACCCTTGAATATGATTACATGACCATGAAAAATAATCTAAAGACTTGCTCTTGACTTGATTTTAAAGTCTTAACCTTTAATCACTTTACTTACATACATGAACCTAGAATCATAACATAAATGAATACTCAATTTCATTTGGAACTTGAGCAAAGAATAACAAAGCATTTTATAGGGAAAACTAGTTATTTACATACTTGTTTTTATTTATTTATTCTTCTAACAGTTATTTAAGCCAAATTAAAGGGAACTTTCACATCTAATCCTAAAGAAATCATAATCTTGAAATATGTAATAAATGTCTTCGTTACATAACAATGAAACATGAGATGCATCCTTGAAGTAAAACCATAATTTAAATTTATGTAAACTAGAAATAAAACATATGAGCATTCTCTCCCATAAAAGAAAATTAATGAACAACAATTACTCGCCATCACTAGGAATGTGCATTATTTCAAACTTTCACCTTACCTCCTTTTAAATCTCAATGCATTTAATAAAACCACTTTATAATATATGTTATTGTGCCGAGAGGCACATTCTATAGCTGAGTATGAAGGTGATATGTAAGGATGTTCATCCTTCCTCAACAAATAAATTAATGTCGGCTTAAATAAAAAAAAATGAAAATACCTATATAAATAAAAAACAATTCATAAAAATGAATGTACAAGTTATAAGTTGAGCAGAAAATCTAAGCGAGAGTAAACTATATCCAATGTGGAAAATGCATGCAAGAGTAAATTATATTTAAAGGTAGATGTAGGAATGTACAACAAAGATGAGATTTGATATGTGAAACACTCTTTCTTTTTATTTAATTTCTTGTAGTCTTGCTTCATGTATTTATTTGAGTTGTGTGCAATCTAGCTCCACTGAGGTTGATGAGGAGCCATGATGCAAAGATGAAAATGGGCTAACTTGGGAGAATTCTGAGCTATAGTGACAATTGCAACATTTGTCATTTTCTTGCAGAAATATAGAACATAGATAAGATTAGGACAGCCTTTCGAGATTGCAATGATGCCCTCCTCTGTAATGTAACCTCGACCTTCACCAGAAAAATATCCATTGGGTAAACAATTTCTGATCCCACATCTTCTACAATATATGGAGCCTATAGTTACATAAATCACCAACTTATTTCTCATTGATCAAAATTCGACAAACTAACCCAAAATTTCAATTAATATTATAGACATAAAATCACTTGGTTAACAACACTGAAGAAAACATCAATTTCTATTGCATGCTCAAGGATGGAGATACTTACCCAAAGTCATTGCTCCAAACAACCCTCCATAAATCTGAGCTCCAAACAATTGAGTAAATTATATCCAATGTGGGAAATGTATGCAAGAGTAAATTATATCCAAAGGTAGATGTAGGAATGTAATACAAAGGTGAGAGTTGACATGCGAAACACTCTTTTTTTTTTGGTTAAATTATTGCAGTCTTGCTTCATGTATTTACTTGAGTCATGTGTAATCTTCACTGTAGGGATTTTAATAGTCTACATGCAATCATAAATATAATAT
>APFE031412118.1:326332-429421 GCA_000404065.3 Pinus taeda
TCTCTGCAATACCTCTGCTGCTCCTAGACAATCAAAGGCCTCTATCTAACCTCTGGTCTGCCCTCCAAGCCTTCTATTTATTTGCGCAATTTTGATTGGGGTCCAGTGCAGCCACTTGTGTGAATTGGCCTCTTCACACACTCACTAACCTCTGATCCAACTACGCAGCCCTAAAGGAGATAAATCCTCATCATGGATGAGTTTTCTTTATAGGAAAAATATTCATCCAACTGATAGTACATTGTCCCTTCTTTGATCTCAACTGGTTCTCTGTCTGAATTTACATGCATGAGTTATTCATGAGAGAATCTTTAGTTATCTGAAGTGCAGCAGTTATGCAAGCATGCATTAACTAATTGAACTTACTTAATTTAAACAAACTATTTAAATCAATTATAACTGGACTTGACTCAGTTAACTGAGCCAACTAATTACTACTCAATATAGAACTCATCCTTATCTCTTTAACTGATGGATAATTTCCTCAATTAATAGATAAATTGTTGCATGTCCTCACATAGACTTCATGTTTGATTTTTCACAACTAATTAAATCATGGAGAATTAATTAATTTATTTTCAAACAGCTGTTAAGTTCAAATTCAAATTTTACTTCCTATGTTTAGTCTAGGGACTGACTAAAATAGGAATCCATTCTGAACTGCTAAAAATGGAAATTCTATTTTTAGCACTTCCATTTTTCATTCCCTGTTGCCCAATCTAGCACTGGTACCCAAACTACAATTTTTAGCATTTCTTGTTGCCATTTTCAACACTCCCTCTCGACAATAGAGGCTTCAACATGAACCCGATCCTATACCTATGAAATGTTCTGTATACAACACATCTACCAAGTGTGGTTGCTCTAGTAACTCTTGGAACAAAAAAAACTCCCAACTGACCTCCCTGTTGGGCTAGAAACATACTTTGGTGCTGAAGCTCTACCTACCGCTGACAAGTGCTCCCTCTCTAACCTCTGAGCTACTGCAACACTCCATGCATCTCGCATCTTTTCACACCTCTCTGTGCCATCTTGCATTAGTGCAACACTCCTGTGCCTCTCGCTTTGTTGCAGCTACTAGCTCTACACAGTCTTGGGACTCTTGCACTATATCTCTCTCTGATGCTCCATCCACATCTGTCTCTACCCAATTAGCAAGTCTTGCTACTCCTCATTGGGGCTCCTATAGCAAAGCTGAATCAAAGAGGTTGGATACCTCAAGGATCCTGCCCCTCCTCCTTGGGACGATCAATCCACATCGCCCCACCTCCTACCTGGAGGTATGGCTGCATGTGATCCCTCTGCCCACCTGGCTTGAAGTTTCCCCCTATTGGAGGTCTCTGCATGAGTAGATGCCTCCACTCTATCTCCTCTTGGCTTCCCCAACTATGGCTGTTCCACAACCTCCTGAAGCTGCTTCACCAATTGTGGCTCCTCCATAATCGTCTGAGACTTCTTTTGGCGCTGCATGTTGAGAGGTAATTTACTCTCCCTCTAAACCACCAAGTATCTAACCTTTTCCTTCCTCTTAAAGGCTTTGCATGCATCTTGTACCTCAAGTGCATACATGTTCTTGGCTAGCACACCAATCTATTTCCACTTTCCTGCTGTCACGAAATTTTCTGGAAAAAGATATGATTTTAAATCAGCGATATCTCCCTCATCCAAACTCCGATTCAGCCGATTTTTTTTTTTTAATTTTAGTATTTTTCCACAAGGAATCCAAATCTACTATTTGTTTCTAAAAAATTTATACAAAAATGTTTAGATCTGCTCTGCAAACTCTCGGCCCAAAACTCAAAACTTTGAAATCTCCTCTCAGTATATTGTTCTCCACTTTGATCACCTGATAATTCAATATACTAAAGACAAATACTTGATCTACTTCTACATCCAATTTAGCGGAAGCTTAATCGAACATGAGCAAAATCAACAAGAACACATATAACTAACAAGAAGGAATCAATCACACATAACACTGAAGATATAACATGGGGAAAGCCTCAACCTAAAATCTGAACTCTGTATTATCATACAAGTGGAAATATAGCTAGTATTACAAAAAGAATGAGCTCAAAAGCTATCCTGCTCTCTCTACAATACCTCTACTTCTCACAAACAGTTAAAGGCCTCTATATAACCTCTGGTCTGCCCTTCAAGCCTCCTATTTCTTTTCTCAATTTTGATTGGGGTCTAGTGCAACCACTTGTGTGAATTGGCCTCTTCACACACTCACTAACCTCTTATCCAACTACGCAGTCCTGAAGGAGATAAATCCTCATCATGGATGAGCTTCCTTTTTAGGAAAAATATTCATCCAACTAATAGTACATTGTCCCTTCTCTGATCTCAACTGGGTCTCTGTCCGAACTGACAAGCATGAGTTATTCATGAGAGAATATTTAGTTATCTGAAGTGCAGCAGTTATATGCAAGCATGCATTAACTAACTGAACTTACTTAATTTAAACAAACTATTTAAATCAATTATAACTGGACTTGACTCAGTGAACTGAGCCAAATAATTACTACTCAATATAGAACTCATCCTTATCTCTTTAACTGATGGATAAGTTCCTCGATTAATAGATAAACTATTGCATGTCCTCACATAGACTTCATGTTTGATTTGTCACAACTAATTAACTCATGGAGAATTAATTAATTTATTTTCAAACAAATATTAAGTTCAAATTCGAATTTTAGTTCCTATGTTTAGTCCAAGGACTAACTAAAATAGGAATCCATCCTAAATTGCTAAAAATATCAATTCTATTTTTAAGACTTCCATTTTTCATTCCATGTTGCCCAATCCAGCACTGGTACCCAAACTGCTATTTTTAACACTTCTATTTTTAGCATTTCTTGTTGCCATTTTCAACACTAATCAGAGGGAATCACTAGGCTCAATATTTCTATTCTCTTACCATAGTATTCTCTTCATGTGTTCATATTTGTATTATTCCATGCACGATCATCGTCATCATATTCCATTTACACTTACATTGGTTATTTCCCCTCACATATAAACTTCATTCTTCTTGGAATCATCACCATTTGCATGCCCCATCTTCCTAGTTCCGACCCACTCCATTGATGGCCCCTTTATGCACTCCCTCACACACTTGGACAACAATGACTCTATCACTCACACAATGGCTTATATGGCTTATTGAATTTACTGGCAATTTTTTTATCAACATGACCAATAGTAGATAACTACTCCACTACATGTCACATCTTCTAACTATGCTCTTGGACTAAAATGATGTAGAGGAGATGTAGCATCATTATATATCACCAACTAGTATGTAAACATACAAACCATGTCATGAAAAGTTATAAAATGAAAGTAAGGAACACTAGGAAATATGTTCCAAAAACCTTCTAAACAAGAAATTTTATTATTCAATAATTAGCATGTATTTTCATTGTACAAATGATTCCTTTATATAATAATAGGTGACCATAACAACTATTTCATAATCAAATAATTTCCATAATATCTCCTTAAATCGTTATGTATATTTTTCTGTAGATTCAACAACCCATGTGATATACTAAAACATAAGACAAGGATCTACTCTACTCTTCACAACGGAAACCAATAATGATCGATGATAGCAATAATAAAAAATAGGAATAATACCAATCGCACATAACACAATATTTATATGGGGAAAGCAACTGCTCAAAACTCTGACTATCTATATTGCATTAATCAGAAATTTGAGAAGAAAATACAATGCTTATTCTCACTAGAACAATCCCCACACAAGTATGATCAACTATGTGCCTCACAAGACCACTCTAGCCAATACTTAGCCAATTATGCTGCCTGCCAAGCCCCTATTTCCTTGCGCAATTCCTCAGAGAATCAACCCATATTTAATTGCGAAATCATTCCTCCATAACTACACAATCCAAACTTAGGTCGTCAACTGATTGCATGCACCATTAGTACAACTTGGAAAACTATACACCTGATAGTGCACTGTCCTTGCACTCTAGTCTCAACTGGGTATTCCTCTTAATTGACATGCATGAATTATTTGTGAGTGAAGCTTCAGTTAATTGGTGTGGCACTGAGGATGCAATGGTGCACTGACTCACTACTAGACCTCTACTAGTTCCTCCAATAGTTAGAACTAGTTTAACTGACTATAACTTAGTTAGACTAATTTATCTAATTACAACTCCAAAGAACTCAACATGGACCCCTAAAATTTAGGGATCACACTTTCATGACTCCAGATAGACTTCCAACTCTAAATTCCTAATTCAATTAAGTCAATTTAACTTAATTAACTATTTACAAGTTGCTATGAGAATAAAATTTTATTTTAATTCAAAATTTAATTCAAGGACAAAATAAATTGGAATTTCTTGTTGCTATTTTTAACACTCCCTCTTAACAATAAAAGGATTATTAGCTACCCTGATCTTATCTCTATGAAACTCAAATTTACATCTTGAAAATGCCTTAGTCAAAATGTTAGCATCATGCTCCTCCGTGGGAATTTACTCTAATAACATAATCCGCCTCTGCACACAATTTCGAAGATGATGATACCAGATTCAACATGCTTGGAACGATCATGAAAAACTAGATTTTTAGAGAGTTTGATACAAATTTGATTATCATAGTAAATCACTGTTGGATCCATCAACTGACCAAACAAACCAACTAGAATCTTCCTCATACAGATGGCCTCACAAGTTGCTTGACTAGCAGCCATGTACTCTGCCTCTATTGAACTAAGTGCAACTGATCTCTATTTTTTTCTGTACCAAGAAACAACTTCTAAATCAATACTGAAGATCCCTCCTGATGTGCTCTTCCCGTCGGATGGAATCCATGCACAATCTGCATCAGTGAAGCCTTGAATCTTCACTCCCTCTGTACTTCTGTACCACAATCAATACTGAGTAGTGCCTCTGAAGTATCTCAACACATGTTTGGCTCAATTCCAATACAACTTGGTCAACCTAACCATCACTTGAATAAGATGGTTAATTGCATAGCACATGTCTGGTTGTGTGTTCACCAAATACATGAGTGAACCCACAAGCTTCCTGTAAACAATAGCTTCCACCACTTCACCTGAAGTAGCATCCTCTTTCCTCTAGTTACTTGCTAGAGGAGTCTCCATGGGTTGACTCTCCATGTGGAACCTTTTCAGTATCTCATTAGCATACTTTCCCTGAGAGACAAAACTTTACCCATCACTTTTCCATACTTCCATCCTCAAAAAGTAGTGCATGAGCCTCAAGTCCTTCATTTCGAACTCTCTTGCAAGATCCTCTTTGCAAGACTTGATCAACTTATCATCACTTGTCAGAATCAAATCATCGACATATAAACAATAACCAACAATTTACCTTCCACCACAATATGGTACAAGTTCACATCTACTTCACTTTTGGTGAAGCCCAACCCAATGAAGTAGCTATCAATACTGGTGTACCAAGCACGAGTTGCTTACTTGAGCCCATAGAACACTCACTTGAGTCGACACACATACGACTCACAATCAAAGGTATCAAAACATTTAGGTTGTTCAATAAAAACCTCTTCCTCAATCATGCCATTAATAAAGGTTGTCTTTACACCCATCTAATGTATCTTCCAACCCATATGCACTGATATTTCCAAAATGGATCTGATTGATGAGTACCTTTCAATAGGAGAAAAGGTCTCATTGTAGTTAACCCCTCTACTTAAGAAAAGCCTTGGGCCACAAGCCTAGCCTTATGTTTCTCTACACTACCATCCACTGCATTCCTTACCTTGTAAAGCCATCGGGAACTCACCACTGACTTGTCTACCAATCTTGGGACCACATCCTACACATTGTTATGAACAACGGAGTCATACTCCTCCACCATGGCATCAACCCAAACTGGTTGCTGCACTGCCTCCTCAAAATAAGATGGCTATGTCTCAACACATATGCTCATAAGAGCCATGTATCCAATGTACCTCTCAGGTTACCTCCTCTAACTACGTTGTGATGTGGGTTCTCCCACATTCTCTCTTGCATCCTGCAATAGCCTATCAGTCCCTCTGGTGCACTTTCTCCAATCTCTAGAAGACTCTGCCTGAGTGGATGTCTCCACTCCTAGATCTTCTACATGTGGCTGCTTCACATCAATTTGAGGCTTCTACTTAGGAGCTAAAAGCTCCTCAGCATGTAGTTGAAGCTCCCTCTCAAGGGAACATCTAATGGCCTTCTCTTCATTGAATTTGACATCCCTGCGAACCACTGTCATCATGCTGGTTAGCAGGTATAGACAATAGTTGTGAGGTGTATCGGTGTACCCCATAAATATCCACAACTTTGTTGTCGACTCAAGATTTTTCCATGCATCTTTGATCACATGGAAATATACCGATGACCCAAAAATCCTAAAGTGACCCACATCTGGTCTCTTCCTTGAGAAAACCTTCTCTGGTGTACTCATCCCAAGAATTTGATGAGGGATCTTGTTTTGCAAATAAACAACAGTGTTTCACACCTCAGCCCACAAGTGTAGTGGTAGGCCCTGATCATGCAACATTTCCCTTGCTTCCCCTACAATTCTTATATTCTTCCTTTCAACCACCCCATTTTGTTGTGGGTTATGGGGTGTTGTCAACTCCCATTTAATCCCTTCTACTGCACAAAAGTTTTTAAACTCATTTGACACATACCCTCCATCCTTATCACTTCCAGAGCTTTAACCTTCCTTCTAGTATCTTTCTCAACTAATTCTTTAAATTCATAAAACTTTGCAAAAGTCTGATCTTTCTTTTGCATGAAAAAGATCTAGCATTTATGAGAAAAATCATCAACAAATATAACATAATACCTTTGTTTGGTTGTGGATGTTGTCGAGAATGGTCCACAAACATCTAAATGGACTCAATCGAGGATCGTCTATGCTCGACTATCTTTGTTTTGAAAGGAAGCTTTGGTGAATTTTCCCAAAGTACACCCTTTACATGTGTCAACTTTCTGTAGTGTACCTTTGGGAAGACTGGTACAAATTTTCTGCATGATTTTCAAAGTGCCATGATGCGAGTGACCCAAGCACCTGTGCCAAAACTCATAGATGTCTTGGCTCTGCACCTTATCTACTTTCATGCTCAAGGAAACACAATCTTATACCTCCAACTTATAGAGATTCTTCACTCAAATCCCTATCGAAGTTTACTTGTCCCATGGCTATGTGACGAAGCAATGCCTTTCCCTTACTAAAGGTCACATCATAGCCTCTATCCTCCAACATGGCAATAGATACCAGGTTCATCTTCAAACTAGGAACATACATAACATCTTGCAAGGTGAGAGGAGCACCCAACTCCCTCTAAAAGGTAACTGTATCCAACCCGATATCACTATACCTCCTGTCATCACCCATCTCGATATGCATCTAGAGATCCTTCTCCTCCAAGTCACTGAATAGCTCCTTGTCACCAGTCATGTGAAAAGAAGCTTTGGAAACACAATATTCTTCCAGCACTTCTTCCATCCTATCATTCCATGTTATGTAATTCGAGCTAGATTCCAAGGCATACTCAAGCCACAACCCATAGAAAGACATATTACTGATATGAAGTATGAACTGCAAATTTGATTCTCACCAGCACAACAAACTCGAAATCTCCTCTTCTATATTGTCTTCAACGTCAATACCATGTAAATTTTTCTATAGATTCAACAACTCATGTGATATACTAAAACATAGGACAATAATCTACTCTACTCTTTACAACATAAACCAATAACGATCAATGAAAACAATAATCAGAAAGAGGAAGAATATCAATTGCACATAACACAATATTTCTTTGGGGAAAGAAACTGCTAAAAATATCAACTATCTATATTTCATTAATTCGAAACCTATGAAGAAAATACAGTGCTTGTTCTCACTATAACATTCCTTGCACAAGTATGATCAACTCCCTACCTCACAAGCCCGCTCTAGCCAACACTTAGCCAATTATGTTGCCTGTTAAGCCCCTATTTCCTTGTGCAATTCCTGAGAGAATTAGAGAAGGTAGAATATTGCGTAAAGTCCAATTTGAATTGTTAGGCAAGAGCCTCACCTACTGCTCCTCCTAAGGACTTCTTCTTGGACTTCTTGAGTGGAAAATTTGTAGGAAAATGTCCCAGCTCATGACAATGAAAGAACTTGACTTTCGACATGTCCTTTTTCTTGCCTCCATGACAAGAATTCGATTTGGAATGGGACGCCTTCCCTTTCCATTTCTTTGCCTTACCCACTCAGACATTATTTTCCTCATCATTAGTCTTTGATGAGGATCCATCCTTGGTGCTCCTTCGAATCTCTTATTGTACCAAATCCGACCATAGTCATTCCCAATCTAGCAACTTCTGCCTCCCATTGACAGAGTCCTGATAAATGTGCCAACTCTTGGGGAGTCCTAGAAGAGATAGGCTCACCATGTCATCCTCGGAAACAATAATACCAACACTTCCAAGCTCATCATGAAAATGAGTGAACTTGGTCAAGTATTTCAGAATTGAATCGCCCTTCTCCATATTGATATTTCTGAGTTTTTCCTTCAATGCCAACTTCCTATGGTCACTGCTATCCTGAAACAAGTTCGTCAATGCCTTCCACATTGAATATGGATTTTCCTTGCCACGGAGACTCGATACAATGTGGTCTTGAACTCCCTCGAGATTGAACTCCCTCAAGAATAATCTACCTCGCCTTTTCCACACACTCTCTCCATTCAACTAGATCTTGAACATCCAATGTTGGAGGCTTAGGAATGTCTTGATCAATGAATTCCTGGAGGGCATTGTCCTGTCATTCCATGTTAAGTAATTCGAGCTGGATTCCAAGGCATACTCAATCTGCAACCCATATAAAGACATATTACTAATATGAAGAATGAACTGCACATTTGATCCTCACTTGCACAACAAACTCGAAATCTCCTCTTCTATACTGTCTTCGGCTCTGATACCATGTATATTTTTTTGTAGATTCAACAACTCATATGATATACTAAAATATAAGACAAGAATCTACTCTATTCTTTACAACAGAAACCAATAACGATCGATGAAAAAAATAATCAGAAAGAGGAAGAATATCAATCGCACATAAAAAAATATTTCTTTGGGGAAAGCAACTGCTAAAAATCCTGACTATCTATATTTCATTAATCTAAAACCTATGAAGAAATTAAATGCTTTTTCTCTCTATAAAAATCCCTGCACAAGTATGATCAACTCCCTACCTCACAAGCCCACTCTAGCCAACACTTAGCCAATTCTGTTGCTTGCTAAGCCCTTATTTCCGTGTACAATTCCTGAGAGAATCAACCCATATTTAATTGGGAAATCCTTCCTCCATAACTGTGCAATTCAAACTTAGGTCCTCAACTGATTGCATGCACCATTTGTACAACTCGGAAAATTATATAACTGATAGTACACTATCCCTGCACTCTAGTCTCAACTCGGTCTTCCTCTAAACTGACATGCATGAATTATTTGTGAGTGAATCTTCAGTTAACTTGTGTGGCACTGAGGATGCACTAGTGCAATGACTCACTACTAGACCTCTACTAGTTCCTCCAACAGTTAGAACTAGTTTAACTGACTATAACTGAGTTAGACTAAGTTATCTAATTACAACTCCAAAGAACTCAACTTGGACCCCTAAAATTTAGGGATCACACTTACATGAATCCAGATAGACTTCCAACTCGAAATTCCTAAGTCAACTAAGTAAATTTAACTTAATTAACTATTTACAAGTTGCTATGTGAATAGAATTAGATTTTAATTCACAATTTAATTCAAGGAAAAATTAAATTGGAATTTCTTGTTGCTATTTTTAACACGTTCTATGAATCTCTTAACTCTCTCTCTACTCCTCATTTTCCATTCATGTGTAGACTTCTAGAATTAGTTTATATCATTACAAATACATCACTTAATTTATTCATTAAATATCAAAAGTAGGAATTATTCTTTAGCTCCAAGGATTAACTCAATTGGTCGAGTTCCTGTTGCTAAAAGTACCTCGCTAATGGGAGGTCACGAGGTTAATTCTCCTCGATGCCCTCGGGGTTAGGCTATGGTAATAAGTTAGCGGGAAGTGATCCCTTTGGGTGGATCTGCCTGGGTATTTCCTTGGAAAAAGAAAGTAGGAATTATTCTTTCATATTTCCCTTAACAAATACTTGTGACTTCAATATGCCATCATCATATTTAATTGAAGACTTGTGATTTCATTATGTAATCATAATATTCAGTATTTTTTGGGCATGTTTTCATATTTAGTCTTCTATGATCTTTGGTCTTGTGTCTTTATTTTTGATCTCCTTTATTTTACATCTTGTAATTGTGAAACATAAAAAATGTTGAAGTCCACATAAAAAAGTAATCATCTACTAAAATAGATGGGTCACAAGTCACTATATACATTGGTTTGTAGGAATTATTTTCTTGTACAAGGTTCATCAACCATTTTTTCATCATAGGTTTTCATACTAATTAGAGAAATTTTAAGGTCTAAAATGGGGTTCAAAACAAAAATGTAAAACCAAAATAAAATTTATAAGAACCAATAGGATTGAAGATGATGATGTTAACCATGGGGAATGATTCACCATTTTTAGAGTAAAAAAAAAAAAAACTATTTTTTCAACTCGTATTTTGAATTTATCTCCCTACAATTTATTCAAATTTCGAGTGGGAGCACTTGTTGGATGCAGAATTTAATTCCCCATCCAAGGAGTACCCATGTTTCATACTTTCGATGGACCCTGTACACAAAAATTGAGAAATACATGAAAAATGTGATTAATCGAAAGTATGCAACATGTGTACTTCTTGTATGAAGAATTAAATTTTGCATCCAAAGAGTGCTCCCACTTGAAATTTGAGTAAAAATATAGGGAGATAAGTTCAGAATACGAGTTGAAAAAATAGTTTTTCATTTTTTCCCTCTAAATTTTAATGATGTAATATAATATTATTTTATTATTTCCACTATTATTTTATAATATTCCTTAGGAGGCCCATTTTAGACCTCAAAATTTCTCTAATAAGTATATACCTTTTACTCCCCCTACATCATCATCATCATCATCCCCATCTTGTATTTTTGGCTTACTTGCAACCATGATCTCGATGTAGAGACATAATCTCAAAGTATAAAATTGTTTGCCACATAAAAATGGTGTTTTGATACAAGGTATTCCAAATTTCACGTTATATCTATTGGAATTCACTAATGAAGAATTATTTGAATATCAATTTGTATTGTTGAAATTGTAATTTCGACTATTTGAGTAGTTTCAAAATTTTAGAATTAATTTAAGATTACATTTTATAATTGTTGAACTCACAATTTTACATTAAATTGAAAAATACAACTACAGTTTGACTAAATTATAAATAAATGACAAAATAACAAAGATATCCTAAACACTTCACAATAACTTTAAATTAAGATGGAAGTGCGAATGAGAGGGGAGAACATGGAGGGTTTCGATCGTGGTTTTGGTTAGCTAGGGTTTACCGTTCACCTGCAGTATTCTGTGACTGCAAGACTCTTACGACATCTGCATCCACCGGGCACCCCTACCACCTCTCGTTTTTGTTTGGCCGTCTCAGTGATTCTATGTGATAAGCTCCTGGTGTCCAGACTAGGGTTTTTCAAGCAGTCACCTTCCGATTACTAGTTGTCACGGTTGTTTCTTCTCGGCTCGTTTATTTGGTAACTGCATTCTGAAGTAACTATTGTTCCGAGATTACTGCTGACAATATGGAGGACCATGAAACCGTCGACTACTCTGAAGACCCATTGGAAGGGGTTTCTATCTGGCGCACTCCCATTTCCGCATCTCAAGGTAAGTATAACACTGGGCTCTCCAATAATCTGGCTTCTTTTTCCATCGGGGAGCCATCGCGGCTATGTCCTGTGACTCTTCCGGACATTCCCCCCTCCTGGCCAGCTCTTTCCTCGCCTCCTCTCTCTCTGGCTACCCTCGGATCTGCGGCGGACTGTATTAACCCTATCCCCCATTCTGCCCCCCTTTCTGCGTCTGATTCGTGGACATCTACATCTGCTCCACCCTCCATTAACCCTGTCGCCGACTCTTTGTTTACTGATCCTCCATTGGGCAGCTTCTCACATAATCCACCACTCTCTGATTCGTTGAACTTCCCCAGTGGCTGCGATGTACCCTCATCACCAAACCCTATCCTTCCTCTCGTTTTTGGTTCCTCCCCAATTTCGAATCGAGCTCGGAACCCTTCTCCAGACCTTGGCCCTAAGAAGAAATACAGATGCTTCAAGACCAAAGCTGAAGATATCTTCCTCAGACTTGAGGAGGACATCCAGTGGGGCGAAATCATGGATCATGCAGACATAGTCCTGGTGGGTCGCATCAAGGGAAGGAAATACTCGGCTACTCGTTTGAAGACTTGGGTTTTTGAAGTTTGGGGACATCATCTGATGGACGCGCCCTTCGTACAAACTTTAGTAAGAGGATGGTTTGCTTTAAGGTTCGCTCATGTCGACCATACAAATTGGGTATTGTCCTCTCATTGGCATTTTGAACATGCTCCAGTTCTCTTTAAGCGTTGGACTCCTATGTTTGACCCCAAAACTGAGTAGATTGGCATCGGGCCTATATGGGTTCAGCTTCCAGGCCTCCCATTACAGTATTGGTCCGAAGACATCTTCAGAAGAATTGGGAATGCAATGGGTACTTACTTGGATTATGATAGATCTTTTCTTCAATCTGGTTTGATGACTTATGCTCGCCTTCTCATCAACCTGGACACCAGGGGTGGACTACAAGAATATATTACTATACATTGGCGGGACTCGGCACGCAAGCAGATTATTGACTATGAAGGGATCCCATATAGATGCCGAAGATGTCACCAAGTAGGACATCTATATAGAGATTGTCCACTTCTTCGCAAGGGTAAGGAGATTGATCAGGAAGAGGCTACATAGCGCCCCCCGCACCTTCCTACTCGGCCACCGACGGAGAAGACTTAGACAAAGCATAATATGGACGCAGGAGCTCCACACGATCCTGCGGGCATCTCAGTCAAACACACTATCCGCACATCGCCAATCCTCGCACACGAAGACACTGTTCTACAGGGCGATGTATCTTCGGTTTCGATTGTCTCTTCCCCTTATATTCATCCGGAATCATTTACAGTTGTAGGCTCTGCACCTCATCAGAGTACATGCCCGCCATGCCGCTCGTTTGATAATCTCTCGGGGGCACCCCACGGCTTCTTTGTTCCCCTTCCCTCTCCCTCTCTTATATGTTCCATTCCGACCCCTTCTCCTGCCATATCCCCAAGTTTACCCTCTCTGATCACCTCCTCCATCTCCGCCTTCCCTGCCCCATCCCCCCCTGCATCCCCTCGATATTCCCTCAGATCCAGATCAAAAGATAGAGGATTCGATGCTATTGGTCTTGATACTGAATCTGCTCCTGTCCCCCATAAGCATTCTCGGGGTCGTCCCTCTCGCATAACAAAAGCCAGACACACAGCTGATGCTGAAGTCGCCATTGGGCAACAGCAAACCATCCTCAGGGCCCTTAGAGCGAAGAATGGCCCAGCCCCCCATCCTACATGAAAGTTCTCTCATACAATTGCAGGGGTTTTGCTAGTTCCCCCAAAAAACTAGCTCTCAGGAGATTGCTTACCTTATCACAACCTGACATCATATTTCTACAAGAGACCCTCTGTCCTGCCAACCCCTTAGTCTAGTCTCTCAACTCTTGGATGCATAACTGGACATTTCATGCATTAGATGCAATAGGGAGATCGGGTGGATTAGCTATTGGGATCCACAATAGAGCAGTCAAGATCCGAAACATTTGGGGCGGCAGAGGTTTCATCGGCTTGGACGTTTATGTTCTCTCCATGGAAATGGACATACGGGTCATCAACGTTTATGGCCCATGTTCTAACAGGGCCACTTTTTGGAGTGCCTTACTAGAATCTGAACTAATAAAGGAGGATAACATAATACTCGGTGGCGACTTAAATTTCACCTTAGGCTTTTGCGAATCGTGGGGGCACTCTGCCCAGGTTGACATTTTTTCGGATACTATATCCAATCTGTTGGAGGAGCATCATTGGGTAGACATACCCACTTCCAGGTTACAGCACACTTGGACTAACAATCGAAGCGGAATACAGAGCTTGGCCAGAAGATTAGATAGATTTTTTATTAAGGAATCTCTATATAACAGACTTCCGCGCATAAGGAAATGGGTCGGATCCAAGGGCATCTCGGACCATCGCCCTATTTTCTTGGAGACGGTCGACATCAACAACAAGATCAAGAGCCCCTTCAAATTTAATTCCTCATGGTTAGAGGACCCCTCCTACATTCAGTTGGTTACTGATTATTGGCAGAACAATCTTATTAGGGAACATGAAGACCATATTGCAGGTTTTGTTAGGAAACTATCCGAGCTCAAGAGAATCTCCAAGCATTGGGCACACCAGAAGCGCATCCACGATGACCATACTCTGAAGGAGGCTAAGAGGATCATAGCATCATATGAGGACTCTACTGATGGTATCTTCCCTAACCAGGAAAGCAAAGAACATTACACCTCCCTCGTAGCCAAACGATCACAGATTCTGAAGGATAGAGAAGAAAGCTGGAGGCTTCGAAGCAGGGCTATATGGCTCACCGAGGGGGATGACAACGCAAATTTCTACCACAAATTTGCCAACGGATGTAAAGCTATCAACACTATATGGAAATTAAGGGATGAACAGAATCAGATAATTTCAACTCAGTGGAACCTAGCCAGATTAGCCATCGATCACTTCAAAGGCATCTATAGAGCTCCCAGAGAGGCCAATATCCTGGAGATTATGAGAGTGGATGAAAAATTCCCCAGATTTGTTCTACAAGAAGATTCAGAGGATCTCACAAAGGAAGTGACCATGGAAGAACTAGAAGCCACCATTAAATGGTTTAAGAACGATAGAAGCCCTGGCCCAGACGGTTGGACCATTGAATTTTACATTGCTTTCCTTGATTTACTGGGCAATGATCTTCTCAATATTATTGAGCATTGCAGAAGAAATGGCATAATATCATCCGCTATAAAATCCACTTTCATTACTCTTATCCCAAAATCCAATCATCCGATCACATTCAATGACTACCGACCCATTTCCCTCTGTAATTGCCTATATAAAATTATTGCCAAGATAATCGCCAATCATCTGAAGCCTATATTATCTCGCCACATATCCCCTGAACAATTCGCTTTCCTTAGTCACAGGCAGATACATGAAGCCATTGCCACCGCTCAAGAGCTCCTACATTCTCTTCATATCAAAAAACAAAAGGGTATGATATTAAAGGTAGACCTTTCCAAAGCTTTCGACAAAGCCAACTGGCTCTACATCAGGCTGCTTCTAACACACCTTGGCTTTCCCTATAGCTACATTAAATGGATAATGAGCTGCATTACCGACGTATCCTACAGCGTTCTTCTCAATGGTGAAGCCACATCTTTCTTTACCTCAGAAAGAGGGCTCAGGCAAGGATGCCCCTTATCACCACTTCTATTCCTACTCATTATGGAAGGCTTAAGTAGGCTCATCACATCTGCCCAAGATAGAAACCAGATCAACGACATCAATATCTCTGATAATCTTTATCTTACTCACCTTTTATTTGTTGATGATATTCTCATTTTTCTTAATGGATGCATAGGTGACACCACTACTCTCCATAATATATTTGCACTCTTCCAACAGGCCACAGGCATGATGATAAACGAAAGAAAATCCACAATCACGGTTGTTGGCTGCTCTCAACATGAATCTACATATGCATCCCATCGATTCCCCTTCATCTCATTAAATCTAGTTGACGACGTCAAATATCTGGGGTATAGACTAAAACCCCTTGGCTACCGGATTGCAGATTGGACTTGGTTAATAGCAAAGGTGGAGAAAAGATTGCAGGTTTGGTATCACATATATCTCTCAAGAGCTCGTAGATTGATTCTCATAAAAGTTGTTATTGAAGCCACACCAGTATACTGGATGACTTTGGCTTGGATACCTCGTGGCATTCTGAACAGATTACAAAACATTTGTGCTATATTTTTATGGAAAGGTCATCACATAGGGAAGCAATTTTCTTGGGTTAAATGGGTCACCATTGCTAGACCCAAACGCTGGGGCGGTTAGGGCATTAAGAATCTCGATTTCTTTGCCAAGGCTTTGGCAGCCAAACTCGGTTGGAATCTCTTGACCACAGACATCCTATGGTCGCGTGTCGCCCAAATTAAATACATCAAGCCATCACATCTCATGGACTGGTTCCGTCAACAACATGACCCTGGATGCAATATATCAAACATTTGGAAAGTTGTTCTCCAATCACTACCTCTATTGTGGGAAGGCATTACCTGGCGCATCAAAGAAGGAAATAATGTAAGGATTGGGGTGGATCCATGGGTGGGGTGCGGCAATTTACACAGATTATCTGATGGACTATTAAGGCACCTTCATAACAGAGGCATTACGCATATAAAGCACATTGGAGATAGCGCAAATTCTACCTTTCTGCAACAGGCTTGGGCAACCCCTCGCACTTTAGAGATCCCTGAACAGTGGCATCAAGAAGGGAGGGACTTTATAGATGCTATCACGCAGGCTCATATCAGACTCACTAAAGGCCCCGATGAAATTATATGGGCTATTGCAAACCACGGCATATACTCCCCCAGATTGCGATATTTAAAGCTCATGGAATCATTCAAGCCCCCAAATATCCTCCCCATCTGGAAAGATCTCTGGAAGCTTGGCGCTGCCCCTCGCACTCGGCTTTTAATGTGGAATATACTCTTCGATAAAATCCCTACCGGAACCAATCTTATGAAGCGATCATTTCATGGTCCATTCAGATGCCATCTCTACTATTTAGAAGAGGAAAGCACAGAACATCTATTCTTAAAATGTCATGTTACTAAAGATTTTTGGCAAAACATTTCTACTCACTATCCCTCCCTCAAAGACTGGCAGGGTCTGAATATTATGGAGGCGTGGAGCGATTGGTGCCGTGAGCATACAGGAAAATCCATCAACATGCCTTTGCTTGTTTGCTGGGAAATATGGATTGCTCGGAACCAGGTTATATTTCAAAACAAGGTGCCTCATTGGCCTATAATTCTGAGTCACACTATCGCAGACTTTGATTTACTACCTGAGGCAGTTCCTAAAAATCCCATCCGCACTAACAGGCATATAAATCTGGACAAATCGAAGCCTTGGGCTTTTTTCGACGGCTCTGCCCAAGAAACAGGATGCGGTGGAGGAGCATTGCTATACCTCAGCGATGATCATTATTATAAAATCCAGATTAAGCTTGGCAGAGGCACCAATAATTTTGTTGAATTAAGCACTGCAAAACATATCATTTACTTTGTGATACAGAGACAGTGCAGCCACCTTCAATTATTTGGGGATTCACAAATTGATTGCAACTGGCTGAACGATGCAACACATTGTTATGCTTTCTCTCTTAGACATATTCTTGAAGAGGAAAAAAGATTGATCACATCATTTGAATCCTTTAACTGCAGCCATATATACAGGGAACATAACACTTATGCGGACCAGCTATCCAAAGAAGCAGTGCAAAATCAACGGGACGACTGGCTGATCCAGCAGGTGATTGATGGAACTTCCCATCAGCACTATCACAGACCTTTTCATGATATTTTCTAGGAATGGGTCTCAGACCCACATATAATCAGTTTCCAAATTATGTAGCTTTTGATATTTGTTATTTCATGTATAAACATCTATGTAGCTGAATCAGTTTTAGCAGTGCTCTCTGCGAAGAGCTGGAAGTTAATGTATTATACATCTTGTTTCTTCTAAGTTTGGGCATATACAGCCTCAGATACTAGGACTCCCTGCGTGGAGTCATGACAAATGGGGCTTCTTAAGGAAGGCCTCTAGACCACAATATGAATGCAACAGCATCTGCAAAATGTAATTTCTCCATATTAATAGAAATTACGACTTTTTCCTTATGGAAAAAAAAAAAACAAAAAAACAAAACAAAACAAAACAAAAAAACAAAAAAACAAAAAACAAAAAAACAAAAAAACAAAAAAACAAAAAACAAAAAAACAAAAAAACAAAAAACAAAAAACAAAAAAACTTTAAATTAATTATGAATTTTTATTTGGACCATTTAATGATCTTAACACTATTGTAACAAAGATGCTCAATTTTGAGTGGACAATTGAGGGATAAAGGAAGATATCGTTTTGCAAATTAAAGATAATATTAAAATATTATTACATCAAACCTTATGCAGAAATTGTGGTGTAATAAAGAGTTAGAAGGAATAAGGAAATTAAGATATTATAATAAGGTGATCAACCCAAATCTCAAAAATCAAAAGTACCTCTTTGTCTTAACTAATGTAAGGAAGAAAAAAAACATTTTTCAAATAAGAACAAATTCCCATGATCCATATAATGAAACCGTGCGTTGGTCACTTCCCAAAAAACCATGAAATGAAATACTCTCTCACCTTTGTGACACTAAGAGTGTTAAAGATGAAAATCACTTTCTTTTAGATTGTTTAGCATATACTCACATTAAATTTGAATTACAAAATATTTGTCAAACCAACAACCTTCTTCACCTTTTAACTCAACTAAACTATGATGATATTGGAATGTATCTCTTAATACTTTTTGAACATAGAAATAAAATTATAAAAAATTCTAAGTAATCTCTTCCTTTATCAAGGTTTGATGTCTCAATGCACCTTCATCATCATCATCTTTTAGTTGAGAGGTTTCATAAATGAAAGAGAATGAATAATTTTTAATATTTAAACATGTACTAATATAACATTGGAATCCTTAATTACTTATACCAAAGTTTGATGTGTAATTGTAGGAATATAGTTTTTAAGTTATTTATCTCATCATCTAATAATAAAAATATGAATTTTAAGTGGGTTTTAATAATAAACTACTTATTTTTGTTTGTTTTCTTTCCAAGTTTAATGGTAAATAAGTCATTAATGATTTTAGTGGTTGAGTGTTAAACATCTAATCTTTAACCGATTGGGTGAATAAGTGTATATATGTAAATAAAGAGGAATGAACAGTTAGAATAGGAAGCGACTTTGTAAAACGAATCCCAAAGGTCACACCTCCATGTTATATAATTCTGTTTACATTAATGCAAAGGTTTCAATTTAGGAGATATTTTCCTTGGCCGGACATGGTATCATAGCCATAAATCCCAAATTTATACACCACTTTCGACCATCTCCTAATCCTTCCATCTATAAGGTCTCTCAGGTCTATTGAAGTTCCATTACGTTGTTGTGTCTATTGGAGTTACCCTATTATATGTACTATTGTTGGTGTTATCCACTCTATCATTCTAGGTATCTATGATATTAGAGATGAGAAAGGGGAAACAAAAAGAGAAACAAAATTTGGAGGTTTTGCTTATAAGAAACGAGGAGAGAGAAAAAATAAATTAAGTGTGAATAAAACAAAGCATTAATTTTAACAATCCAATGTTTCCAAATGTAAAATTGTAAAGAAACATTCATAATAGTTCATCATAATATAAAACTTGAAGAATGTGTTGCAGGACACTTTGTTGAGTTATATTTTTCAAAAACCTCACTATTATGTATTTTATATGGGTTAATGTAATTAAAACTTACAAGTCTAATTGCTGAAAGGAAGGAAACAACTATATATGATGATGACTTTCAACAAAAATGTAGATTGTTGTACCTGGTTTTAATGTACAATCTTAAATGTTTCTAGCAACAATCAATATTTAAAATGATTGCACCATATAAAGCAATGCATGTGCTATGCCCCATGGAAAGTTGCAAGCTAAGCAATAATTTATACCATCGAGTCAAACAATGAGGAGACTATTGAAAAAACATTTTTATCAAGATTGTATCCTTTTAACTTTTAGGTTAATCAATTAACAATTTTGTATCCTTGTAATCTGATACCAGAATGTTAACTTGAGTATCCTTGTGAACATAAATTTCAGTTTTTATATCTTTTAATTAACTTTACATTCTAAAGGGCACAAGAGACAACCAAAAAATTTGAGAGCACAGAATATCATGTGTAGAATCCAGATGTCTTAGGTTGATTAACATAAGAATGTGTGCAGATGATTAACATAAGAACATGTGCAGATCTCAGGCTTATTCTTAGGTAATCAAATATATTTTTTGAGAAGACGCAAAAGCAAAATTTTGTTGGTAATTTGTAAGAGTAGACCTGAAATCTGATGGCCAGTGGAAGGGCTGGGGAGTTGCACTAAATTGTATAAACACCTAAAGGTGAAATGCTAGACTGGTTACATTAGTGATTGTTATTACTCTAAATTAATCCACTACTTCTGAACTTCACTAGATATAGAGAGCACTAAATTGTATAAACATCTAAAGGTGAAACATTGGATTGGTTACATTAGGGATTTCTATTACTCTAAACTCCTCCACCATTTCACTAGATACATAGAGAATGGAGTTAAGTTGATGTGTGTGTGGTTGAGTGGAATGTGAGAACGAGAATGTAAATGTTGAGTTGAAGTTGAGGGTTCTGATCATAGTGAACTAATCTATGGTACACCAAACTAGGTGATCATAATTGCTTGTTATTTCTAAATTTAGTGTGATACCTAATGCCATGTTTGAATGAGGAGACTTCTTGATTGAGTCTGTAGACTTATTTTGAGTTAATTTAGATGAGCTACAAGATGGTTTTTATTTCAAAGGTCTATTCTCTTGCTGAGGAATATAAGCACAATTATAGCATGGAATATTGTACCTTGCAATGTATTTTTCCTTCCCATGGAATAAATTGAATAAGATTCTCCCTTTCTTAGTTTATTTTAAATATCTTTGTCCATTTCTCTTTAGAAAATGGTTCTCTTCTTTTTAGTGATATATTTTTAGCATAAGATTTAATATTTATTTTTTCGACAATATTGAACGTGATAAATCTTACCTTGTAAACATTTGAAGAAAAATAAATTATTATTGCATCATTTTTTTAGTATTAACTCAAATACCTGTTAAATATGCATTCTCCCATCTCCATTGTTGGCATATTAGCTCACTAGAAAATAAACTACTAAGAATGGTCTAGAAAGATTAGGAACACCTTCATCTTTAATGACTTATGGAAAGACATCTATGAAGGAGAAGGTGACAATGCACCTGTCAAGCCCACATCAGGCAAAGAACTAGCTATTTGGAATAACAAGGAAAACAAAGCCCAATGCCTTAATTTTGTCTTCTGTAAGTGAAGAGGTGAGTCATCGTATTGTTCCAATTATAAATTATTATGATGTGTTGAAGAAGCTAAAGGACTTATATGACTCACACTCAGAATTTGGAAGTGGTTCAATTGATGATTAAGCTCTTCATGCTTGAGTTGAAAGACGATGAGCCCTTGGCCCTAGCATAAGATATTATAGCCATCATCCATGATGTAAATTCCATTAGAGTTTAGATGGATATTCCTCTTATTGCCTTTGTCAAGGCTCTCTATCCAGAATATTGACACTATATTGAGTCCCTACAAGGTAGTACGCAACTCAAGGGTATTAGTTTTGACTTTCTTGTAGAGAAGTTTGTAGAATATGAGAGATATTTTGGGAAGAGGAAGATAACATCTCAATCCCTTGAATAAATAGTGTGTATTGTAGAAAAATAAAAGAATTAGTCACAATATTCTCCTAAAGGAAGAGGCAGTAAAAGAGGACATGGAAGGAAGAATCACAGAGGTAGGGGGGTAAACACCATCAAGGAGAAATACATGATCTCCACAACATTAACTATGATAGAGATGGACATGATGAATCCACATGCTGAATCCCTTAGAGAATTTATAAAAAATGCAAAGAAGACAAAACTAAAACACCAGATTTAGTAAAAGATAAAGCACTTGAATCTTCTCATTAGGTTGTTGCACATTGTAATATTGGAGTAACTAAATATTTGTTTAATATTTCATTTTCTTCTTGGAAAGATGCATAACTACTTGATACAGGTGCAACCTTCCATATGATTTTTCAGAAAGACTTCTTTGAATACCTTAATGACAATGTAGATGGAGCAATGCACTTTTCATACAAGTTAAGTCTCAAACCATCTAGAATTGGCACCACCATGCTTAAACTTTCTGGACTTCCTGACTTTCTTCCGCATGATATAATCTACCATCCAAATTTGTGGGGAAACTTGTTGTTCCTTGTTCACATTCGCCAATAAGGGCACTCCATTCATATGCTTGATGGAAAAATAGAGATAATTGAAAGAACCAAAAACCACATCATCACTGGAACAAAGGAGGAAGGACTGTTGAAGCTACAAGGAACATACAACTAAGTATAGAAAACTTGTGGGGAGTCTTATCTACCTCACCGCTACTAAACCAGGTATTTCATTTGATGTTGGAATACTTTCTAGGTTCATGAAAAAGTCTTGTGAAGGACATTGGTTTGTTGAAAAAGTAGTTCTAAAGTACTTGAAAGGAACTCAAGATTTTGGACTCAAATATTCATAGGTGGATAACTTCAACCTAATTGGATATTTTGATTCAAAATTTGATGGAAATAAGGGAAATGGAGTGTCTACCTCAAGCTATCTTATGAGTCTTGGATGAGGAGCTATCTCTTCGTGGTCACACAAACAATAAATTCTAGCATATTCCAAAATAAAGATAGAATATATGGAAACTACAGAAGCAACACAGGATATTCTGTGGCTTAGGAAAATTCTTGAAGAATTGCAGGGGAAACAAGTGAACTCTAGTCCCCTCCTAATTGACAATACTTATGCAATCAAGTTGGACAAATTCCAAAATTCCATGATTGAACCAAACATGTCAATACGCAGTATCATTTGATTCAATATCATATAGAGGCCAAGACTATTCATCTACAACATTGTTCCATGCATGAGCAAATTGCAGAGATATTCACCAAAGCACTTGGAAGAGAAAATTTTGAAAAATTTAGAATGATGCTTGGACTCATAAATACCCCTTCAGATTAAGGGGGAATGGGGGGGAATGTTAGACACCTAATCCTCAAAGATCAGGTGAATACATTATATATATGTAAATAAAGGAAAATGAATAGTTAGGATATGAAGTGACCTTGGAAAATGAATCCTAGTGGTCACACCTCCCTGTTATATAATTTTGTTCACATTAATGCAAAAGTATCATTTCAAGAATTGTTTTCCTTGGTGTGACATTGAGATTAAAAGTGTTAATGCCACCCACCTCAATTCTGATTAAACTTAGACGCTGTGATTTGTAGATTATTATATCAGATAAAAAAATTTATAGTGATAGTGAGATGTCATCTTTGGTGGTTCAGATGATAAAATAAATTAGAGAAAAAAAAAAATTAAAATAAATAGATTGAATTATATTAATTAAAATATAAAATTAATAATCATAAGTTAAAATTATTTTACTCCTATAAGAAATTTTAACAAAAAAAATAATAGATATAGCCTTTATACATGATGGAATTTTAATTCAAAACATTAATTTTAATTTATTTAAATAAATTTTAAAATAATTGAAATTATATATATATATATATATATATATATATATATATATTATATATAAGATGGGTTTTGCTTACCAAAAGCAACTTATGAGAAGGGTAGAATTTAATCCACTTTCATTGTACTGAAGGCGCTCTATATCCTAGTATATGATGGAGATGTTTGTCACAGAAATGTTATATATATATAATAATAATTAATGAAAAATACAAAATAATATAGAATACCTCAATTAAAATTTTAATCAAAAAACACACATGTACAATGATATTATTAATCACAAAAGGAAATTAAGCATGGAAAAAATTCAAGAAAACAAAAAGAATATAACGTTTGTTTAGCGGAGGAGTATGGTACAAAAAAACTTAAAAAATTCTTAAACTATATAATGTGTAGCTTATAGTAATGAAATAAATATTATTTGCCTGTAAATTCTCGCTAGGTTCACATTGGGACAATAAATTCACCCAATTATAAAACTTACCAACACCCCATATTATATTAGGTTTTGACTCTATTACAAAAAATCATACCATATAAATTTATTTTCCAAAACATGGCACTGATTAAACACGGTGAATTATTAATTGGAATACTTACAAAACTAAAATGCCAATTCTTATTACATTTAAAATGTTGCATGAAAAAATTGAAAGTAAAAAATCATTAGTATTTCACATATATAAATTAAGTAAATTGCTATAATAGTTAAAAACTTTTTTGTTTGAATTAATTTGTCTCATAGTAAAAAAAATAAGTATTTATGATATATAAACTAGCATAGATCCATCTTAACTTCGAATCTACCAAGGACTGAGAGGGATCAAATATCTTATGATGCAAACGTTTTTCGAGTGCAAAACTTGAGACGAAATGTTTATACCTCAAGAGATTTGATCCCTCTCGGTGCTTGGTAGATCAAAGCTAAGATTTATCTATACTAGTTTTAATGTCACAATGTTATTTGTTGGAAATATTTATCTATTTAAAATAAATTTCAAATAATAGAAATTATTTATATTCACACACATACACACACACACTATTTCTTACATTTTTTTAGGTTAGTGGTTTTTTATTTATTTATTAATCACATAAGTAAATATATAAATATATCTATTTTTTTATCACTATGATCTATCGTTAGCGAAACCAAACCAACCATGTAATTGAAGGATTTTTGGTCCAAAATGATACAAAATTTAAACATAGTTTGAGTCAACATCTTGTCATACTAATAATACTGAAAATTTGCCTAGAAAAAAAAAAAAAAAAAAAAAAAAAAAAAAAAAAAAAGAATTGATTTAGCATCTCCATAATATCCGATCTACATCATTCTCTATGAAGTTAAAACTAAGAGAAGCATCCAAATTATATATAGATATATATATATATAAAAGAGTTGGGTTTTGCTTACCAAAAGCGTCTTATGAGAAGTGTTGGATTTATCCACTTTCATTACACTCAGAGACACTCTACAACCTAGTATATGATGGAGATGTTGTCACACAATGTTATGTTAAAAAAATAAAAAAATAAAAATCTAATAATTAACGAAGAATACAAAATAATATTGAATATGTCCAAAGCGGATTTCCGAACCGGCTTAATCATGGTGAGTGGCAGTCTCGTTTCGTTCTTGAACATCTCCTAGGATTCACATCTTTCAATGCAAAATCTGCCCTATGGAGTGTATAGGCCTACCCCTGAACAACAGCCGAGGCCAGCCGTGGCCATTGGCGAGTATGTTTTGGACCTCAGCGTCTTGGCCCACGTTGGGCTTTTTCATGGCCATGTGTTCAAGGGTTCCGATTGTTTTCTCCAGCCATCTCTGAATGCTTTCGTGGCTATGGGAAAACCTGCATGGAAGGAGGCATGCGAAACAATTTAGAAACTTTTGCCAAATCTTATAAAAATTTGGAACATTTTTAAGAAGGCTTAATGGCGAGCAAAGCAGCAATGGATACCATGACTCAGATCTTGGCGAGGGAGCTTGGGGGCACAGGAGTCACGACTAACTGCGTAGCCCTTGGTCCTATTGCTACCGACATGTTCTTCGCTGCTAGGGCTAAGGAGTACATTAAGCACATTACCATGGTCCCTCCTTTGGAACGGCTTGGCAAGTGCAAGGACATAGCTCACGTGGTTGTTTTCTTGGCTCGCCTCGAGAGTGAGTCCATCAAAGGCCAAATCCTTCGCATTAATGGAGGTCTATACACCAGATCTGCTACTGCAACCCTTGGAAGATTGCTGCAAGGAGCCGGGCTGCTCACTCCCATTGTGGAAAGGCACAAATACCCCAGATCTACCATTAATCTCACCGATTTGGCTCACAATAGACAGATATGCCAAGATCCAACAGATCCGAAATATTGGACTGAGAAATGCCGACAGAACAGGGATGAGCTAAGGTTTGTCTGACATAATATCTCGGCCTAGCACAACAGGTCGTCCTGGGCAACAGATAGAGGTAAGCCACAGGCGGAGACAAATCCTATAATTGCGAACCTTACACAGATCTTTATCAAAACATGGATGGTCGGCACCACTACCTAAGGCTATGGTAGGGATGCATGATCCGGGATCTGAGATTTAAAATACAGAGCCTCCTCGGCATACCAGCTCATGCACAAAATCTGATCTATATGTGACACAACACACAGGACAATCACACCCTCCAGGACTACAACATAATATTAGATTCGACCATTACCATCAATCTCCGTCTGCGGGGCGGATGCTCTGGAACTAGCTCAAAGAACACAGGGTCTTTCAAGGACGTAGTCAAGGGCAAAGGGAAAGCACAAACCAATCCAACAGCTGCCTCTGAACTTCCGGGACCCTACATTGTAGAACAAAAACCTGAGAGCCCATCTCTCACCATTGATATACCAGAGGTAAATACTATATACTCAGATCTATACACCTATGCAGTTATTTGCAGATTTAATGGTTTTTGGGGCAGATCTGATGTATTGCATCAATGGATACATACTATCTGGACACCAAAATGCGAAATCTACTTATGCCCCAAGGGGTTTTTTATAGTAAGATTTCATATAGAAGAGGAAAAGGACATTATTCTCAACCAGGATCCATGGTTCTGGGGCAGTGTTGGACAGTTCATCACCCCATGGTTTCCAGAATTCGATGCCAACACAATGGTGGTATCAAAGATGCCAGTCTGGGTTAGGTTGCATAACCTTCCTTTACATTTCTAGCAACACAAGGCTTTAATCGTTATTGGTATCAGCTTGGGTAAATTCATAAAGACTGATTCAGAGAGAGGCATAAAAGGAATATTTACTTTCTCCAAAATTTGCATCGAAGTATATCTCAGCCAAGGCCTACTAGAAAGTATAATCTTGAATTTCAACAATACACAGTGGACACAACCCTTGGATTATGAAAACACAACATTCCGATGCCGTGGATGTCTACAAATAGGTCACCTGCTTAGTGCATGCCCACACGCAAGAAACATCCCTAATAGGAGTAAGCAACAACAGAGGAAGCCGAAAGGATGGCAACATACAGAGCCTTTGGTGATGGAAGTAGACACAACAGAGAATGTAGAACACAATGTAAAAGAAGATGGACAAATAGTACAAGACAACACACAAGAAGAAGAGGTAGCCCCCAACAACCCCATGCAGCAACAAGGTCCCCAACTATTAGGAAAGGAAATACCCGACAACAAGAGAACTCATGGATCAGAAGGATCGGAGTTGGAAAAGGACTCTCCCACAACTATAACAGAAAATCAGCTATCCACTGCAATTGCTACCCCCAACACGGGCGGATGACGCAAGGTGGAGAAGAAGAAAGGGAGAAAACAATAGCTACTCCAATTTTATTTATTTAGTCATCTTTTGGTTTCAGTGAAAACTAGAATAGAACATCTGCATATGCTCTTTAGCATCTACAAAATGTAATTTGTCTTATGAATAAAATTACGACTTTTTCCATGGGGAAAAAAATATTGAATATGTCCGCTCAATTAAATTTTTTAACAAAAAACACACATGTACAATGATATTATTAATCACAAAAGGAAATTAAGCATGGACAAAATTCAAGGAAACAAAAAGAACATAAGTTTTGATTATCGGACAAGTATGGTAGAAAAAAACTTCAAAAAGTATTAAACTATATAATGTGTAACCTATAGTAATGAAATAAATATTAAATTTTTTAACAAAAAACACACTTGTACAATGATATTATTAGTCAAAAAAGGAAACTAAGCCTCCACAAAATTCAAGAAAACAAAAAGAATATAAGGTTTTGATTAACGGAGGAGTACGGTACAAAAACTTCAAAATTCTTAAACTATATAATG
This sequence comes from Pinus taeda, assembly GCA_000404065.3. Taxonomy (NCBI): domain Eukaryota; kingdom Viridiplantae; phylum Streptophyta; class Pinopsida; order Pinales; family Pinaceae; genus Pinus; species Pinus taeda. The sequence goes on from APFE031412118.1 coordinate 354,335, forward strand.
TGTAACCTATAGTAATGGAATAAATATTATTTGCCTGTAAATTATCGCTAAGTTCACATTGGGACAATAAATTCACCCAATTATAAAACTTACCAACACCCTATATTATATTAGATTTTGTCTTTATTATAAAAAATCATACCATATAAATTTATTTGCCAAAATGTGAACTTTTAATTGGAATACTTACAAAACTAAAATGCCAATTCTTATTACATGTAATTTGTTGCATGAAAAAATGAAAGTAAAAAATCATTAGTATTTCACATGTATAAATTAAGTAAATTGATATCATAGTTAAAAAAAAAAATTGTTTGAATTATTTTTTCTCATAGTAAAAAACAATAAGTATTTATGATATATAAACTAGCATAGATCCATCTTAACTTTGAATCTACCAAGGGTGGAGAGGGATCAAATCTCTTATGATTCAATCATTTTTTGAGTGCAAAATTTGAGAGGAAATGTTTACACCTCAAGAGATTTGATCCCTCTCGGTGCTTAGTAGATCAAAGTTAAGATTTATCTATGCTAGTTTTAATGTCACAATGTTATTTGTTGGGAATATGTATCTATTTATAATAAACTTCAAATAATTGAAATTTTATATATATATATGTGTGTGTGTGTGTGTGTGTGTGTGTGTGTGTGTGTGAAGTTTGGTTATCCAAAAATATTCATGATGTGTTTCTTTTATCCCATATCTCATTAATTCTTTTAATATTTTTGAAGATTACTAGTATTTGAGTTATAAGAAAAAGAATGTAAATTAAAAAAAAGTTTATTTATTTTATTTATTAATAATTTAGTTTTGGTAGGTAAGCACAACACAAGGATTTGAAACCAGATGACCCTATCATAAGGAGTGCCTTAACAATGCACCTATTCACCATCAATCCAAACCCAGGGCTAGATTTTATATATATATATATATATATATATATATATATATATATTAATTACTATATATATATATATATAATATATATATATATATATATATATATTATAATATATAAATATTATACTATATATATATATACTTAGTGGTTTTTTTATTATTAATCACATAATGAATATTCTAAATATAATCTATATTTTTCATCCACTGTGATTAATTTAGGGAAACAAGACCAACCATTTAATTGAAGGATTTTTTTGGTCCAAAAATGATATAATTTAAACAATAGTTTTGATGTCAACATCTTGTCATACTAATAATACTGGACATTTCTAGCTTGAAGAACAAATTTGGAGTTATGATCTGGAATGGCTCCATTACGTTATCCAGAAAAATCTAAATCATTCTCTATGAAAGCTATAGTAAGAGAAGCATCCAAAGTTATATTATAATATATAAATTATATATATATATATATATATATATATATATATATATATATATATAATATTATTATATTATTATATTATATATATATATAAGATGAGTTTTGCTTGCCAAAAACGACTTATGAGAAGTGTTGAATTTATCCATTTTCATTGCACTGAGAGGCACTCTACAACCTTGTATATGATTGAGATGTTGTCACGCAATGTTATGTTAAAAAAATAAAAAAATATATATGTGATAATTAATGAAAAATACAAAATAATATTGAATATGTCCTCTCAATTAATTTTTTTAACAAAAAACACACATGTACAATGATATTATTAATCACAAAAGGAGATTAAGCGTGGAAAAAAATCAAGAGAAAAAAAAATATAAGGTTTGATTAGCATAGGAATTTGGTACAAAAAACATCAAAAATTCTTAAACTATATAATGTGTAACCTATAGTAATGAAATTAATATTAATTTCCTATAAACTCTCACTAGGTTCACATTGGGACAATAAATTCACCCAATTATAAAACTTAACAACACCCCATATTATATTAGGTTTTGTCTCTATCATAAAAAATCATACCATATAAATTTATTTGCCAAAACGTGAAACTTATTAAACATGGTCAAATTTTAATTGGAATACTTACAAAACTAAAATGTCAATTCTTATTACGTGTAAAATGTTGCATGAAAAATTTGAAAGTAAAAAATCATTAGTATTTCACATATATAAATTAAGTAAATTGATATCATAGTTAAAAACATTTTTGTTTGAATTAATTTTTGTCATAGTAAAAAACCAATAAATATTTATGATATATAAACTAGCATAGATCCATCTTAACTTCGAATCTACCAAGGGATGAGAGGAATCAAATATTTTATGATGAAAACATTTTTTGAGTACAAAACTTAAGGGGAAATGTTTACACCTCAAGAGATTTGATCCCTCTCGGCTCTTGGTAGATCAAAATTAGATTTATCTATGCTAGTTTTAATGTCACAATGTTATTTGTTGGGAATATTTATCTATTTAAAATAAACTTCAAATAATCAAAATTATTTATATTTATATATATAAATGTGAAGTTGGTTATCCAAAAATATTATGATGTGTTGAATTTATCCTATTTTTCATTGAATTCTTTAATTTTTTTTTTAAGATACTTAATATTTGAGATAAGAAATAGAATATTATATATATATATATATATATATATATAATATATATATATATATATATATATATAATAATATATATATATATATATATATATATATATATTATATTATTATATTATATATTATTAATTATTATATTATTTATTTATTATTTATTATTATTTTAAGTTAGTGGTTTTTTATTATTTATTAATCACATAAGTAAATATATAAATATAGCTATTTTTCTATCACTATGATTTATCATTAGGGAAACCAGACCAGCCATGTAATTGAAGGATTTTTGGTCCAAAATGATACAAAATTTAAACATAGTTTGAGTCAACATCTTGTCATACTAATAATACTGAGCATTTATAGCCTGAAAAACAAATTGGAGTATGATCTAGAATGCTCCATACATATCCATAAAAATCTAACATCATTCTCTATGAAAACTATACTAAGAGAAGCATACTATTAGTGCTTCAAAAAAATGTTAACTATCTGAAACAAACTAAGAGGAGTTAGACACCTCAATGGGGTCAACTAGGGTGATTGGCAAAGCAGGGCCTTTACCGTGTTCCATGTCCTTATGTTCAACATAAAGTTCATCTAGTTGTAGAAGGATTTCACGCTTGGCTTCATTCCTCTCTAGGAGGACCTTTCCCAATAGAGCCTTAATGTGCCAATATAATTCTATGGTGTAGAGATATTGGTTTTGTTGGCCTCTATTGTGATTGGTTTTTGACACCTAGTTAGGATAGAGGCCAATAACTTTGTGTTGATGTGTTCTCATCTATTTTTCAGTACTTCTTTAACAACCTATTGAATCTCCTCTTAGACCTCTAGGGGGGGTGTGCAAATGGAAAGAGTCTAGCTACATAATGGACTCGAGAGTGTGCTTAAGAACTACCCTCCCCATGGCTTGATGAGCATCCCTAGTGGCAGGCTCATTGATAGGGCATGGTGGGGAAAGCAACAATCAAAAGCACAAGGAGTAAGCAACGAAGCATAGAGATCAGCATTGAGAAGGAGTTACAGGGCGAATGGAGATTGTGGTGGCTAGGGGAGATGGAGAGACCACGACTACTAATAACAAACATCCTTCTAAAATAAACAATAATATCACTCCCCCAGATAAAAAATAGAGTAAAATGGGCAGCAACGGGACAAAACTATTAGAGATTCAACATGCATTTAAAGGTAACCAGCCAAACTGAACAAATCTAGAATCGATTTGTCACAAACCATGCAAAACAATACTTACTTCCAAGTGCTGCTAGGTGGTGGATGGGCCAAAATTTGGAGCTTGTGTGTTTTCCCCAAGCAATTGACCATACTAATAACCATGCAGAGTGCCAAGACACACCTAACAATTGTGACAACGAGGGGAGGTGAGGTTAGGAGGACTTGGAAAATTGGAAACAACCTAGAGCGGAGCAAAAAAACCCACAATAACAACTAAAACTAGTAGGGAAAGGCCTAGCTAAGCTCAACAAAAATGGCTTGTTTCCAAATACCACAATTTCCTCATAGCCATCATAACCCCACCACTGTCGAGAACCTTCATAACTTTTCCATCCTTCCTAGTTAATTGATACATGTTATGTACATGGGGTGATGAGCGCCCCCCCCCCCCCCCCCAATGCTCATCACCCCATGTGGGTAGAGTTTAATATGTTTAATTATTCTTAAGTTTTTATTGTATAACAATTGAATTGATTTTTTTTTTTTTGTGGGCTAATCCATGGGGGTTTTGAACTAGTGACTTATTTCAAGGAGTGCGTTAACAATGCACCCATTCCTCACAATCCAAAACCTCGTAAAATAAGTAAATTAAAATTATTATCATATAATTAAATAATGTTTAAAATGTATAATATGTTTTAATTAATTTAACCTTTTTATTATAATAATATAAATAAATATTATTATGAAAATAATTTCAATTTAAAACTAATTTTATTATAAATAATTTTATAAAAATCAAAGATATATATATATATATATATATAGAGAGAGAGAGAGAGAGAGAGAGAGAGAGGAAAACAATGAACCTTCCTCTTATTTCAAGGGATGTAGTGATGTTGTCACAGGTATACTGACGTAAGAATTCACAAGGCTCAAAGCCAAAACAACAATATTCGTTGGTAGGAAGCCATTAGTGGGACTTTAAATGGTTGGAGAATCTACTAGGGAAACTAATCAACCAATTCTCCTTATCCTTAATAAAAGATTTTGAACCTGTTCTATCTTCTTATTATTCTTTATTACATTCTTTTCATCAAACAATTATCAAGATCATAAACCATAAAGACAATGTGCATAAATATAGGCTCTAAGCTATGACAAAACCCCTCCAAGAAGAAAACCCAGAAAGAATATCTTCTCTTCTTATAGAATCTTCTTCAATATAATCCAATCACAAGTCTCGACCTTCAAATAAGGTATGCAATTTCAGCCTGCAATATTCAGTCCTAAAAAAACTGTAGAAACCCTAACAACTTCACACATGGGAGAGTAGATGGTCACACAAATTCATATTTTGGTTTCTTCTTGAGATGCTCCCTACTCCTAGACTTTCACTCTTTTCTTCTCCATCTTTCTTACTTGAGTTTGAACTGTAGAAGTGTGTCTCCAAATGAGGTCAAGCAACATCTATATATATGCTTATGTGGAGGTCCAATAGCCTCTAACTGGGCCAATTTCTTTTGGTAGGGTCAACTTGGTCTTGGAGGTCTAATTTGACTTTCTAGACTAAAAAATAATATATTTTACATGATATAATTTTCCAAATAGGGTCTTATACAAATGATAAGGACTCTTTTGACTCATGAAGAATATTCTTATGACATGACAAACCCTGGAAGCATGAATAACATGCTTAACCTAGATGATATATCAAAAGAAGCATGAAACCCATGTTTGAAAATAATAGTCTTCTTTCTTATTTTTATTATAACATAAGATATAGATAATAACATGAGTAAAACTAAACTTATGAAGACTGAAACTAGTTACATTTTCCAACAATCCCTCTTCACTAGGGAGGTATTCATAATTGTACAAGCGGTACAAGAATATTCTCAAACTGAAGAGTTCTCATAAGAAGAGTCAGATTGACAAGCCATCTTTGAGAATCAATATTATAACCAACATTGTCAACATAGTAAGGCCTTAACTTGACAAGATCTCTTTATATTAAAGCATAATGTTGGGAGGATTTATGTGATACACCACACTACCTCTTCAAGGTACATACCCCATCTGTATGTTCACTAGGTATGTCCTTGTAGGACTATTCTTATCTTGAATTACCAATCCTTAACGAATATTGGTCCTCTTCGACCACTCTTGTCTTGGATACTTGTCTTAGCTCCAAAGTGTGCCAGTCAACAAGAATACCTCTTATCTTGGATTATTTATCCTCAAGGAGTATTAATCTTAGATGCTTATCCAATTTTCCATTCTCCTTCCTAGTGCCTTAACTAAGACTTATGATTGTCAGTCTCTATCTAGTGCATGACAAATGGAGAATATGATGTATTTAACATCACTCTCTCTCAACCTAGAGAGGAGATCCTCATTCCCTCTTGATTGGGAAATAAATCATTGCTCATTCTTAAACATTTAAGGTGACTTCTTACTCCCTCTAAAACATAGATGAGATTCCTTTACTTCCTTTCAATAGGGAAGCTTTCTAGTGTGTCTTCATCAATACATTAGTTATTGGTCCTTCATGGAGATATTCGAGTAGCTACATGGATCCTCCTCTTCTTGAGATTTCATCTTCCTGAATGTATTGTAGCTAAATTGTGACAAGATTCAGGACATCAACCTTTAATATCACTTTCCTCTAGTCATCATCAAAAAAGGAATTATATTTACTCAACCGAAGTAGATCTTAGTCATATATTCCTTTATGAAAGTTATCTTCATTGTTCATATGAACATGATGTTATCTCTTTGTATTTCTACCTCTTAATCCCAAGATGATGTAAACATCTTGACCATAGAATCCTTCAAGGATTACCAAAACCATCCACTCAATCCATGTATTCATTGAATTAAATTCAAAACCAACAATTGTAGATATACTTGCCTCAACTTCCATTATGATTTTCGGCAATATCCTCCTAGGTAGCAAAAACATGTACAACTAGATAACCAAAACCAAGACATCAATATCAAAATTACCTCAATATGATGACCTCTTCAGATTCTACTTAATTCTGAGATCAACATCCTTTCACATTGTATATCTTCATGTTTTTTTCAAAGATCCTTTTCCATGCCAATCACTTGTAATCAAAGTGCCTAGAAAGCTACAATTTCTTCTTCCTTGGAGTTGTTGTTATTGTTGGCTTATTGGGCCCTGACCCAGGTTTGGAAGAGTTTTTAGCCAAACAAATCCCGCACTACTGGCCTTTTCGGCAACAATCCACGAAGCGCAGACTGCAGTCTCACTCGAGTTAGTATGGGAGGGTGCTGGAACCAGGTTTCTACACCCTAAGGATGTCTTGATGAGGTCTAGAGGGGTCGCAACCCGATCTATGCACTTTACGCTATTTCGCACAGCTGTCTGGTCTTCACGAAGATCCGCAATGGGGGTTTCTTAGATCCTTATTATTATTGCAGTTATTATAGATTTGCTTAAGGTCTTTAATCGAGCATTTAAAGTTAAACCCAGTGCACGTAATCATAAATCTTAAATATACTTACAAAACCATAACATAAGCATAAAAATTCAGATCTACAATCATAAACATTCAGATCTGTGATCAGATACACAATAATTCCAAAATACTTATCTTTATTAATCTTCCATTCAATACAATCAAATTCCACCCTACGCACACAGCTGTAGGGGTCTGCACACACAGCTGCGGACTCTACCAGGCCTCTGTGCACACAACTGTGGAATCTACCAGGCCTCTGTGCACACAGCTGCAGAGCCTACTCTACCCACTACCACCCACGACTCAGACTTACAGATTTAGAGCACTCTCGCTTTTACAACCCCATACACTTTAGATATCTGACAAAGCTATTATCAAGAACTGCCTTCTAAATCTAGATCCTTGCTCTATTTATACATTCCCATGGTCCGTGGACCATGGGCAAGCTGACACATTCTAGACTAACCTATAATATTTTAGGGCAGACTCCCCTTGGACTTGACCCATTACAATTCGCGCTCTACGCACTTTGCAGAACCCTTACAATACTTTTACCCAAAATTGTGGGCATTGAGCCCAAAAACCGTTACGCGGGGGATCCACTACCCAACAGGTCCCCATCACAATCATCGTGACTCATCTCAAGTCACTCGGATGGTGCGATGATCTTTGCGTGGAGGTTATTCAGCAACTTCGATGCTTCGCTTACTCCTGCAACAAATTCTTCTGCCATCTGATGTACTTGTTGCGCGTAAGTCTCTGACACATCATTATTAGCTTCACTTGCTTCTCTGAGTTTGTATCCTGCCTGCATGTGGGCTAGTTTTCTGTCGATGCTGGCGGTGACCGTGAATGCCTCATCAAGCCACGGCTGGATGCATTCTTTAAGGAGTGCTTCTTTTTGGCGAGCATCGTCGACTTGTGCCTTGAGTGCCTGGGCCTCCCTCATCTTGGCTAATCACTGAGTAATGGCAACCATCTGCGTGGTCCCCCAGACATTATCATAGGCTTGCTGTAACTCCCATGCTTCTATTTCTACCTGTTGTAGCGTTGGGTCTTCCTGTAGTGATGTGAGTGTAAGAAGGGATTGATCCAACAATCCTATGCAATCCTGTATAGCGCACTCCATTACTACCAATCCTTCTTGAAGGACGTGGTAGCGTTGCTCGCTGACTTCTGGTGGTGTAGGGGGCTGCGCTTTTAGTCTTAGCTCCGTGATATGCAAGTTCAATTCCCACTGAATTTTGGCAGCCTCCTCTTGAGCCTTATGGAATCATGCGGCTATATGATGAATCTTATCGGTTGCTGGGAGTTCCACTGGCACAGCCAGCTTTGGTACACTACTACAAATCTTTGCCATGGCCTATTCCAATTCGTGGTTGCATGCGACCAAGTCATCGTGCTGGAGAGTGACTTGGTCCAAATTTCCCTTTTGCTCCATCAAGATCTGGAGGGCGCGGCTTTCCTTGGCGTGGATCTCAGTGGTTACCCCATCCTATAGCTGGTATAGGGTTTCTTTGGGAAGGGCAGACAACTTCAACCCCCAACTTCTCATGTTACCTTCGGCTTTTGCTATGACAGCACCTGCTGGTAATCCTAAGGTGTTTGTTGTGTGGCCGTGCACCATCTGCTCTACTACGGATGTATCATCTGCGAGGTTGGGTTCCATCCCTCCTGGGGGTCGCACTTGTAATGCTTGCAATTACTCTCTGAGCACCCCCAACGCAGTTGTTTGTTCTGTCATTAATTCCTCCAGAGCACTCTTAGTGATATCACGCGCTATTTCCCTGTTGGCAAGAACATCTCCCTCCAAATTCCTTGCTATCTTCGTCTTTTTTCATGCTGGTGGCTGCTCCTGGACGCGCGGTCTCTTAAGTTGAGGCGATGTTGTGGTTAGGTCCATGCGTTCCAGTGTCTCCACTTCCCCATGTATGTCCTACTCCATGGATATTTCCTTCACAATCTCTTCAGCAGTCGCAATGATAGTCTCTGATGCTGCCTCAGTCATCTCCCACTGCGTGGGTGTTTCCTTTTTGTGGTGTGTTCTTTCCACCAACTGTGTAATGCGCAGCTTGAGTTCTTTCTTCTGCTGCTAAGCTGCAATTTTTTCTAGTTCGGCCAAGTCTAGAGCACCATGCCACCAGTGCCTAAAAAATTACATCGTCCATTGCAATGAACGAAAGCTTTACCCATGCTCGAGTAGGATCCTTGTGCCTCTGAATACACAAATTATGCATATCTTCCTGGAAATCGGTCGTTCTTTGCAACCGGTTGTATATTATTGGGTTTAACCGCGGCCTGCGGTTGTTCCATGTTCGTATACTTGCCTCCATGAATATCCAAAACACCTTGATATCACGAATCCTCGTGGCATCTTTCGTAGCCTAGAGTAATTATACTACACGGCTTCAGGTAGGTCTTTCTTAATGTCGAGAAACTAGCTGCCTTTCTGCAGCTCTCCTACAACTAGTAAGATTGTTAGGAGAAACCATGCATAATGGAAAGTCTTACCTTGCTCTTGGGCTTCTCGACAATTCATCAAAAATTCATCACAGAGAAACTGTGCCTAGTTGAACTGAACTCCTTTTGTGCATTCTTCCACAAGTGCAATGACAGAGGCTGACACCTCGTCTGCGTGGAATTTCCTCATAAGCTTACCAGCCAGCAACTGGGTGGCAAGGTGTACCCATCGATATTTGATGCTTGCTATTACATACCCTTGCTTCTGCTTTTCCAACTTGTATTTAACCTTCATGGCTTTGGCGAGGCCCATGTCGCTACTTGTTCTAGCTATGTTTGTAAGATTGCTTCCTTTAGTAGGCAACTGGGAGATTCGATGTATGAGATTGTCCATGATGGGAATCAGTTCTTCCAGCCAAAGATATCCATCATGTACAAGACATAGTAATTGTCGGATAACAAAAATTGTGATGGCCACGCGGTGACAATGGGGTATCCACCTTAGATTCAGTAATCCCGCAATCGCCACACCCCGTAACCACTTCTGCTACAATAATTTCTCCTCGGCCAACTGGGGAAATTTTTCACTGTCTGCGAGATCCCAATCTTCAAACTTGATATTCAGTATCCAACCCAATGGCAGACCTTCAAACCTTATTTCATCCGGAAGAAGCGGGGTATGTAGCGTACTCTTCGTGGCCTCCAGGTCCTTCAGAATCTTGGCCATTCCTGTCCATGGAGAGATATATGGTGGTAGCATTATCACCGAAGGTACTTGGGGAACATTTTCCTCTTCCTCATCCTATGCTTCAATCTGAGCAATCGGAGCTTGTAGATCTTCCTCGTCCTCCTCGAATTTAGTAGTGATTGCCTTACCCTTTTCTACCATTGACAATTTGTTGAATCACGGTGATGCCCAGACTGGCCCCATAGCTCGTTTATCTTTATGGGGTTGTGGAGTATGTGGGGACTTTGGAATCTCTGGGGCAGTGGCCACCTCTCCTAGCTCTTCCTGGGTCAGATAGGGTTCTTCCACGAACCTTTCTCTGGTTCTAGACATGATTTTTATCATGGATTCACTCAGTTACATATGCATGGGTGGCCAGTTAGCATTTTTATAAGACTGTGTGAATTCGAATTTGACCCTTCCCTCCACTTTTGAGTCACTAACATCTTCTTGGCAGCAGATCTTTTCGTATCTAACTCAGAATGCTTGTCTTAATGGCTCGCCCCCACTCCTCTCAGCCATAAATCAAACTTCTTGTCATGAATAGTGCCGTCAATGGTCACCTCCCAGCCTCTCCACACAGCAGCGCAACCCCTTATTTGTGACCACGATCCAAATGGCCGATTGGTCCTGCGTAGAACATCCTTTCCATGCAACTCTCATGTAGAGTTTTTTACAGTCCCACGCCTTCTTTCAACTGCTTGGAGTGCTGAGACTAGGCCTCCTGCGGATAGTCAGGTGGTTGCACCCACCGTGCGAGGCTTCCACTTCCCTGCAAGCCCGAGCTGTGGGCACCCTTTGCGTATATTTGAATCTAGTAGCGCGTCACATTCTATGCTCCCTCATTTAGTAGGGTGTGGTTGCAAGCATGATAGTAGGGTCGCAGCTCGCTCTAGTGTCGTAGGAGGGCCGGCTTGGTCTGGTCCCCTTATTCTCAGAATTGCACGGTCTGTTTGTGTGATTGCAATTTTGTTGATTTCCCCATCCAACCTCACGCTTTTCCTCCTTAGCCTTGCCCATTCTTCATTAATTTCATGAAGTCTCAAGCTGTCACGCCAAATAGCTTCCTACAATCGCCTAATTCCTTTGCCCAGGTTAGTCCGATCTGAAGGGGTGATGATCGGGGAAATTCTCTCTACCTTCTTGGTTACATCTTATTTGAGTGCGGATAGGGTCATCTTCGCATGTCGCGTTTTGTTTATGGTCCTATATGCCCACTGAACCCTTGGTACGCACAGATTTAGCTGGGGCGGTGGTTGCGCAACATACGACTACATTCCTTGTCATAGGTAGGTCCCCAAACCACTCCATACTGGCTGCCCAGACCATGTTCGACACTTAGGGCCTCCAACCTATACATGTAGTCACCTTTTACGTTCATGCCCGTTCCACCTAACCTTCCCAGGTGCTCTCCACCCTTGTGTGGTTGTTGTGCATAGCACCCCTTCTTGCACAGCGTGTTGCTTCTGCTCCATAATTGTAGTTCCCCAACGGTCTACGAATCCCTCCCCATTTGTGGTGCCACCCTCTACTTTCAGTGTCCTTACTTCGGCTGTCATGCGCCACAATGATCTAATCATCATATTACAATTTAGCATTGTAACTTCATGCAATCAGTTCTGCCATCGCTCTATCTCTTCATCTGAATTCGATGTGCGGGAACTGTCATGTTCCCATGAAATTCTCTCATCCGCCATTGGATTCACTCGATCCTGGTCTTGTGCTGTTATCTTGTAAATGCAGTCTAGTTCATCATCACTGTCCTCATCGTGCACAGGTTCAGTGTAGCATGCTCCTTCAGTTGGATCCAATGGAACAATTACGCGTAGCGACTTCTTCTCGAAAATCATTTTTCGCTTCTTTAGGTTGATGACTCCATTCATGTCCATAGCCCAATCTATCCCTAATAATGCGGGGCAAGGGTTACTGTCATCCATAATCTCTATTACCTTAAAATCTGTCTGTGTACTCGTGCCATCAATATCCACAGTTACCCCTTGTAGTCTTCCCATGGGTACGATCTTTTGTTGATTTTCCATCCTCAATTGAATAGGAGACCATTGTAATGCGAGTTGACCCATTCGTTCCCAAGTTTGTTTTGGTAACACATTTCTATCCAAACCTAGGTCAAGAACTACCTGATCCATCTCATATTCACCAATTTGCGTTGTGAGCCGCATTTCCCTCCCCATACACAAGGTATGCTTTCCCATCTTTCGAACTATGCATGGTTCCCCTGGTCTTGTGCACTTAGTGATCAACTCTTGGAGTCCTTGAACTGCCTAATTGTCTCGTAGTAGCTTCATGCAAGTCTCTAAAAAGGTAGTAAGCATAGACGGATCCATTCCCAGTTCCGGTTGCTTCTTACTACCTGAGGTAGAGACATCTGTGAAGCTCTGCGTAGCTTCCATATCCATTTCCTTTACACGTCCCGAGTCAAGTTTAGATGCCTTTGTAGGGGTCTTGCGGACCCATACATCATCCCCAGGTTTCTTTTCCTTATCCTCCCCTGTATTCGCACCACTTCTAAGTACCATGTTCACATTGGGGTCTCCTTCGCGTGGTTCCGACCTCATCATTTGGACATTTTGAGTTGGAGCAGGCTATAGTACCCCCTTCTCATGCATTTGTGCAATCAATGTCGAACAATCTATTGCTTCATGATCAAATTTATAGAAGCATGTGAAAATTATTTTGGTTGGATTCGTACAATCGCGTGTGTAGTGCCTTGGTCCTCCACAGTTGTATCAGATTAACTGTCCGCACCCTCATCTTGGTCCCATCCCTCCTTGTCCTTGACCTCACCCTTGGAAGCCACCCCACGCTATTGCTACAGCTAGGTTGGGGCCTAACGTTTCCATCTACATTCAATAGGCTGGAGACCTATCCATCATTAGTTCATAGCTTCGACATGTCTACTCATCGTGACCCACTGATCTACAAAAATTACAATACAATTACTGTGGAGTCTGGGTATAATTCTACAACAGGTGATAGTTGTATGTTGCGTGCTTCCCCCTATCTAACAAATCACGCACCAGAGAGCAGCGGACACACTCGGGCGTACCTGCACCTCTGGTCTCAACGGAATTGGTCCCCCCTCCTGCCAAATAGTTTGCGAATACAGGACAATGATCCTTATCATGACCTGGCCCTTACATTTTATACACCACACTTCTTCTTACACCTCTGACTGGGGCACTCTATCCTTATTCAAACTCTGCATCTCTAGGCATAGGTTTTGTAATTGCACATGGATTTGTTGGACTCCCAATCCAGGGTCTTGTATTGGATTTTCATGCAACCTCATCTTTATCTCTAACGCTTCAGCCTGGGTCGAGATCTTCTGCTGTGACAACACCGTCCTTAAGTGGGGTGTCAGGGATGCCACAAACTAGGCGTGGTGTTGTGCATCTGAAAGCGTCATATTAGCCTCACAGATCATACTTTTTAGGTGTTGATCTAGATCCCATGGATTCTCACCTGGAAGCATCACATTTCCTTAGATTCAATGATTGGCTGAGTTTCTGATTTTGGTCGACTAAACTCTTTGTTCAATGCATCCTGGATCTCCGCTATTCCGACATTCAGATGATCTGCTATTCCGACATTCGGATGATCTCTAGAGTGCTTAATATACCACGTCAATGCGCGATCATGTAGCACGCTCACCAAAGTAGCCTTTTTAATGTGATTGTCTGTAACACCTTGGGCTTCCCATACCACCTTCACCACAAACCAAAACTAGTCTAGTTCTTCATTTCCTATGCCTCTAAACACGAGAAACTTGATCGCATTCGCCATTCCAACCCTTGGAGGTGGTGGAGGTGGGGTAGGTGAAGATGGGGTGGATGTATGTGAAGAAGGTGACGGTGTGGATGGGGGCAGTAACTGTGGAATGTGCTGCTTTATCAACCGAACTGCACTTCTTGGAGAGAACCTAGCAAGCTCCTCCTCACTTTCCGGCAAAATTGAAATCAAGGGACTATTCTCTAATCCTTCGATCCCTTGCTAGCCTCTTCCGCTCCGCATTACCCCAGACATCAATCGATTCACATAACTCGTTTTTCACATAACAACATTTTAATACAGGTATTCAACGATTTGATGTACTTACCTCGCGATCCTTTCAGAAAACGTCTTTCTACTTCGTTGTAGCTGACAGTTGTGTCTATCGTGAATTCAGTGATAAACCCTCCTATTATCTGATCCAACCAATGATCTACGACTTGTGCAATCTTCTCTTCTGATGCCTCTAGCCTGTGCACTAACTCTGGAGTCCACCCTATCAGCTGATCAAGCTTACACCTTCCCGTGCTATCTGCTAGCCTCGCGATCCACTCGTACAGTTCTAATGAGAAGGATGTGAAGAAGATCTCGTGGAGTTCTGTGTATATGTAGTGATCTAGCCATCTCTTCTCAGATATTCGTGAAGCTTTTGATCCAACCAATATTCAATCTCTTTCTTCATAGGGTTCCAGTGTTTTGACATCAGAAATCCCTTAGGCAGATTTTGGTCCTGGCAATGAAACCATTTGTTGGCTTATTGGGCCCTGACCCAGGTTCGGAAGAGTTTTTAGCCAAACAAATCCCGCACTATCGACCCTTTCGGCAAAAATCTGCGGAGCATGGATTGAAGTCTCACCCGAGTTAGTATGGGAGGGTGTTGGAACCAGGTTTTCGCACCCTAGGGATGTCTTGATGAGGTATAGAGGGGTCGCAACCTGATCTACACACTTTATGTTATTCTGCACAATTGTCTGGTCTTTGCGAAGATCCGCGATGGGGGTTTCTTAGATCCTTATTATTATTTCAGTTATTATAGATCTGATTTATTCCTTAAGGTCTTTAATCGAGCATTTAATAGTTAAACCCACTGCATGTAATCATAAATCTTAAATATACTTAAAAAACCATAACATAAGCATAAACATTCAGATTTGTGATCAGATACACAATAATTCCAAAACACTTATCTTTATTAATCTTTCGTTTAGTACAATCCAATTCCACCCTGCGCACACAGCTGCGGACTCTACCAGGCCTTTGCGCACACAACTACAGAGCCTACTGTACCCACTACCACCCACGACTCGGACTTTCAGATTCAGAGCAATCTCACTTTTACAACCCCATACACTTTAGATATCTGAAAAAGATACTATCAATAACTGCCTTCTAAACCTAGATCCTTGCTTTATTTATACATTCTAGATTACAATATAATATTTTAGGGCGGACTCCCATTGGACTTAACCCATTACAATTCACACTAACACATTCTAGATTAACTTATAATATTTAGGGCGGACTCCCATTGGACTTAACCCATTACAATTCATACTCCGTGCACATCGCAGAACCCTTACAATACTTTTACCCAAAATTGCAGGCATTGAGCCCCAAAACCGTTACGTGGGGGATCCACTGCCCAAAAATTATTAACTCTCTTTCTTTCTTCAAGAAACCATATTCGATGTTGATCAATATCATCATGTCAAGTCTTACTTTTGTGGAAGATTATTGATCCAAAATTCTAGCATCAAGTGATCGTATTATAGACTTCTAAGCATATTATTTTTTTTTGTAAGTAGGAATTGCATTATATTATAGAAAACTGATGAGTACAATAGATTGTAAGCTCAAATGGTTGATCAGATTCAAGCCTTGACCATCAAAAAAAAAGGAGCTTTTCTAGGCTTTCCACACTTACAAAACATATAATTCATCCTGGTTTGTATTCTTTTGGAAATCCTATGTTCATATAGGATTTCAAAAAAATAGGTGTTGAACTTGGTAGGGCCATGGACGGTAACAAAACTAACACCAATTGTGGCCAATGCTTGGTGTCCTTTTCCTTTATCAATTACATGATTTTTGACATATCATATCCAAGACCAAAAAACACTGGCCCAAAGGGCACAAAATCAAGACAAAAAGGAATCAAAATTCATCAGACTATTTAGCTCGAGGGGTCCTCTTCCAGTAAGATCGACTTCTCAAGAGTACCACCAGCAGGGGCATCTATTGAAGCAGGGTGACTAGTAGAAGTGTCCCCAGTCTCTCGCTTGATGGTGGGCATTTCATCTCCTCCCATCTGCGTCGTTTCCATTCTCCTCTTGAGAAATGTGTAATGTGGAGAATCTTTGGTGAGGAAGTTCCTGTGGCGGATTGTATCCATGTAGAAGGTGGAAATTTCATTGAGCATGTCTAGCTTGGCTTCTAAGGTTTTAGTGGATTCACTCTTCTCCTACAAAACCAAGCCTAGAATTGTTTTTAACTACCACAAGAGCTTTATGGTTCAACTGTAGAGATTTTCCCTTGCCTTGGGGAAGCCATGGTCCAGAATCCATGCGATTTGAGCTTCTATATCCTCGTTGTTGGTTCGACGTCGAATTTTCCTTGCTTGATCCTCTAGCTCCTGGATGTGCTATTAGGCCTCTTGGGTTACAAAGATTTTGTATTGGATGGCGATATACCTTGTTTCTGCTTCAACCCGCATTCTCAGCTGCATATTAGCTTGATTCCAATGATCCATATTCTAGCCCCTACATCTACTGTGGGAGGGAGCAGAGCTTTACCAAGGGGTCATGCTTTTGGGTGAGCAAATGGGGGTGTTGCAGGCATGGAAAAAATCAAAGGTTTGGAGGGAATGGGCTGAGGGGGCACGAAAGTGGTAGAAGTAAGGGTCAAGTGCGTTGGGCCTGGGGTATTCATAGGGGAGCCGAGAGAAGGGGAGGTCGAGGAGGAATATGGCAAAAATAATGCCATTAATGTTGGTGAGATCCATATAATTTACGTCCGTAGTGGTGTAGGGGATATGACTGGTGCTCGGGTTGTGTTGTGGCCAACAACAACCCTCCTTCTTATTTAGTGTTATTACCAATACTAAATAAGTGGGGGCCCTTAGTAAAAAAAAAAATTAAAAATTAATTAGTGCTTGTATTTCCTTTTTAATAAAACTTACCATCATAAACTTAGGAAAATACCCTTGGAAAATATAAAAAGCTTAAGTTTCATGATAAGGTAAGATAAAATCACTCGAGAAATATCGCATTGCAAAAAGGATAATAGGATACCTCCTTACAAGCCGAATTCTAAGATTGTGAGATCATGATGCGAAAACTCATCGCATCGCATGCATCAAAGACCACTTACACTGAAAAACCCCAAACCGCCGATATGCGATGGCGCATATCGCAAAATCGCATTTCGCAAAAAACACATTAATAAAAAACGGTCATATGTCGTGCTCCAGCGATATTGCGATATTACGATAGAGCGTCAAAGTGATACAACAATAGAGCAGTAGAACGATATAACGATAGTTCGATACAGTGATCTGCGATAATGCGAAACAAATCACAAAATCGCTTCATCACGGATCTTTCGGGCTCGTTATTCGAGAAAACTTTTTCCATAAATCGAGACCTGGTTATGCGCTTTAATGCTAATTAATGAGTTAGTTGCCAGTTGTTAATGAAATATGGTTTTTTGCTTATCGAAGAGCCAGTTCATGTAAGGTGGTATATTTTATATGTCTTTAGCATTTAAAGTTTTCCCGTCACCTTTCCTTATCATTACTCTCACCTCACTTGTAAACTGCAGGAACGAAGAACAAAGAACTATACAAAGCAGTATGCAAGATATTATGGGGAAGAAAGGCAAAGCTCCGAGCTCTGAAGACAAAGAAATGACGCCCTTGTATACAGACATTTCCTGTAACAGAGACGCTGGTATTACTACTTGGGAAGGCATGTATAATCTACTTGAAGAAGAGAATCCCAAAATAATGGAGGTTACAGCTACCGCAGGCTCACATGGGTCATCTGAGGCATCAGTTACAAATCTAGCTTGCTCGTTCTTGCACTGGATAGCGGCGAGGCCCAAAATTCTCCCCTACAAGGACATGGTTAAATGGATACTGCACAACACTGACATCAAAAACAGATGATTTAAGACTCAGGGTCAAGAACTTACGGAATCATTATTTTCACAAAATTTGAGCTTATATCCGCTAACAGAAAGTGCGCAAGAGGCAAAAATCGCACCAAGGAAGCACGGATCAAGAAACGGAGGCAAAACTTCTTGAAAAGGAAAGCCTCTAATTGCTCAGTCACCTGTAAGCCCAGAAATTTGTAAGAAAGAACACTAAAGGTAAATAAGTAAAACTTGAATCCTAAAACCAGTGGTAACTGTCAGAAATATCTTCAAAATGGTATGTATATATGTATAGCAATTACAGACAGGCTGAAGACAAAAGGCTCAAGTAAAGGCAGAATCAATCAAAAGATTAACTAAGTTAAATTGGGATTCTTACTGGGCATATTTGGTAAAACCACACAGCTAGTGTATGACTCTCAAATGCATCATCAATTCTGTCGAGAAGATGGCGCCAGCTCTTGCTGATTCCATTTTCACAGGACAGTTAAAGTCTGAAGTCGGCCAGCTGACTCTTCTCAAACAAATGCTGAACGCTTGCGATTTCAAGGAATAGATACAGAAATAGTTAGTTGTTAGTTTTAGATCCAATGTTAGTATTAATTTTGCTCTATTTTTGCCTGAAAAAAGGACAATCATTTAAATCGTATCCTACATTTTTGTAATAAGTTATTTTTAGATTTAGTTAGCAGTATTTAAACCCTTCTCATGCATTTAGAGAAGGGTCTTGAAATTTATCAAAAACTTGTCCTCAGAACACGAACTTTTGCACCCTCCAAGGAGGTTTTGATGAATGAATAGAACAAGATTTATTGATATCTGCATTTAATATCTGCTACTGATGTTGTACTTCTGTACTCTTGGTGGATGTTGGATTAAGAAGAGATAAATCATTATCGCTTGAAGCTCATGAGTAGAACTAGTTATAAATGGTACTTCTATCTCTTAACTATTTATGCCTTTGTGTTAAAGTGATATTGATGTTTATTTGTTTATATATTGATGCGTGAATGCCTGAGTTATCATTTGGCACTTTTGTACGGTGATAGATATTTATTTATGCTTAATGTATGAGTAGCTTATTATGCGATATGTTTTTCACAACTATTTCGTCTAACTTTTTATATGAAGTGATTTATCTCTATTGAATTCTTTTCTCATAACAGTTGAATGATCTTTACTACCGATTGTTATTTGAAATCATTTTAGATCGCATAACAGAAAGATTACACCCTGGGTTAGTGTAGAATTAGATATTTCTTTTTATTAGGATACAATTGCATGTCATTAGATTAGAGTTAGAATTGGAGCATCTCACTTAGGAACTTTTAGAAAGGAAATATCAGTTCTCAACACACACACACACATAAATTGGGAAACTGGTCCCATATCCCCAGTTGGACCCACTATACCAAACAGAAAAGGAGTTGCTAACCAAGGTCCGAACCGGGTGGGTATCCCCCTTGTTGTAAACCCGATTTTCGGGGCTTCAACATATTTGGCGCTAGAAGGAGGGCCTCGAACTGTGAATGGCAAGTAAGTCTAAATCTAAATAGAATTCTGAGAGTAAGTCACCCTCACCATCCCCCCGACTTCTCCATCGCATTTAGAATCTTTAAATCCAGAGCCAAAAGTCAAAAGAACAACAGCCGTTGCTACAAACCCTGACATTTATGAACAATCTACCATTGAACCTCTTGAAGTTGAATCTTTGATTCACAAACTTCAGTGATTTTCTATATCTCCTCAAAGATCTAATAAATCTCAAAGCAGCGTGACTTCACAATATAACCCTGCTCATCCTCTTACCAAATTAAAGAGCGAAAAGTTTGGTGTTCAGCCAACCGAGTTACCTCTACCCAAAAGAAAGAGAGCAAGGAAATCATCTAAAGGGTCCAATAGCGAGACTTTTTCATCATCATCATCCATCTCAACCTCTCCACCGTGAAGTCAACCATCCACTCCTCCACTTTAGATCATTGTCCACCAGTCCATTGGTACTTCCACATCTCCTTCTCAATCATCTGGAGTCGCAATATCCTCACCTTCCCAACCGCAGGGATCATCGTCTGCACTTTCCTCTGTTAGTAGATCAGCGATGGCCCAATCTCCATGGAATAACCCAGGGGCAGTCTTAATGCCTGCGCCCTTGAGTCAGATACTGGCCCATCCTGAAAAATGGTTGCCTAAGTTTAATCCTGAAGCAGGCATGCTAGCGGAAGAACATATAAATAACTTTATGATATCCATAAATCTCAATGGGGTTACCAACGAAAACACTGTCGTCCGAATTTTTCCTTATACTCTGCAAGGAGCAGCCGGATCATAGTATTTATCATTACCATTTGGATCTATCACTAGTTGGGATATCTTCCAAGAACAATTCCTCACTATGTTTGGTGATGATAGGTCTACAGCGACATTGATCAACGACCTGTCTAACCTTAGGGCCGAGTCAAAAGAACCTATCAAACATTTTGATTCACGTTTCAATAAACTGTTAAACAAAATTCCCACTGCTTCCAAGCCTAGCAAAGAAGTGTGAAGTGAATGGTACATCTCTACTTTACCATCAAACATAGCAATCTTCATTGATAGGGCTAACAAAACAACTTTAGCAGACAATATGAAGGAAGCAATAGCAGTAGAGAAACGTATCATAGCCCTAGAAAAGAAAAACGCAATAGAAGAACACAAATCCAAGAAGGTTACTTTCAAGGAAGATCCTAAGAAAAAACAATCGAAAGCTCCATTCGATTTAGAAGGGTTAGAAAAAGTTTTGAAAACCATGTCTAACGAGATGGTCGACATTAAGAAACAAGTGGCAGAAACTTCTTCTAAAAAGTCGTACAGGCCTTATAAAATAAACCCTTCGTCGATTCAAAGCCCCCAAATGCCATCACAAGTGTTGAATTAGAATAAGAAGAAGAGGAGATTGCTACTGAAGAACATATCGATGAAGAAAAAGTTGTAGAGGTACAAGTTATGTGGGATTTCATCCTCCCAGATGAAGAGGATCAAGAGGCATCTCCGGTTAGTACTCGAAGTAGAAATCAACTTGATCCTCCTCAACCTACCTCCAAGGGTTATACAAAGCAATCGGATTAAACATCAAATATCTTCAAGTTTTCGGAGATTCTGAAATTGTAATCAGACAGGTACGCAATACTATACATTATTTATCAGGTCATTTAAAACATTACCAATCTTTAGTTCAAGATCTGACTGAACACTTTATAGCATTTAATATTTCATCAATTCCCAGACTCCAGAATGCTAGTGCAGACCTCTTCGCTAATGTAGCTTCCAAGCTCATTCCTTCAGAAGAATTTAGCCCCAATAGATTTTCAATTGAATTAATTTTTAGACCCTCGATTCCTGATAACATTACCAATTGGAGGGTTTTTAACGATGATCTTGATATCATGAGTTTCCTCACATCTGAAGGATCTTACACCAATCAATAATCAATGAGGACCAACATGACAGACAATTGCAACAAGATAACACTAACAATGCTATACATAAGTCGGTAGTCAAGTTAGAAGACCTTTATGATTTGAAAGATCGATTCAAAAGATCTACCAATTCAAAACTCCAAAGTTCAACTTTGAACTATGAATTAGTAAATCTAGGAGCTTATACCAAACCATAGAATATCAACCTAGGCCTTGGCCTAGCTCCTGAAGAAAAATTAACGTATATTCATCTCTTGAGACAATACAAAAGGGTCTTTGCTTGGAATTATGATGAACTCAAAACTTATGGCACTTCCATCATCCAACATACTATCCCAAACATAGACGATGAAAAACCTATTCAACAAAAGTTGAGAAAGATCCATCCCAATCTAGAAAACTAGATCAAATATGAACTCAATAAGTTATTGAAAGCCAAAATAATTTTTCCCGTTCGACATTCCAAATGGGTTTCCAATACGGTTCCTATTAGGAAGAAAAATGGAGACATCAAAATCTGCATTTACTTTTGAAATCTTAACAAAGCCTACCAAAAGGATAATTTTCCTTTGCCTCCCATGGAGCAAACACTGCAAGCAGTGGCGGGATCAGAATTAATGTCCTTCTTGGATGGATTCTCAAGATACAGCCACGTGTCGGTACATCCCGATGATCAATTAAAAACCACATTCAGAACCAAATGGGGCACTTACGCATATCAAAAGATGCCCTTTGGTCTGATCAACGCTGGTGCCACATTTCAGAGAGCCATGGACATCGCATTCAAGGGATTAGTTAACAAATTAGTGGTAATCTATTTGGATGATATAACTGTATATTCCAAGAAACGAAACAATCATCTTAGAGATTTAAAACAAATATTCCAACGTTGTCAAAGGTATGGAATTTCACTTAACCTAAAAAAATCCTTTTTCGCATTAAGTGAAGGAAAACTTCTTGGATTCATAGTGTCAAAATCCAGAATTCATACTGATCCTAACAAAATCAAGGAGATTTCCAAAATACCCCTACCTCACAAAAAAAAAGCCATGCAATCTTTCCTTGGCCAGATTAACTTTGTAAAGAGATTTGTTCCAGATTTTTCAAGAATCGTGTCTCCTTTACAAGCAATGATTAAAAAGAACTCAAACTTCAAATGGGGCCAAGACGAATATGAGGCATTCAGTCTGATCAAACAAGCAATTGTTAACGCTCCATCTTTAGCAACTCCAAATTTTTCCGATCTTTTTATTTTATATACATTTGCCTCTGATAAATCATATGCTATGATACTCACTCAAGCAAATCAAGACAAGGCAGAAGCCCCAATTGCTTTTTTTAGTTCAAATTTACAAGGGGCTAAGTTAAATTATTCAGATGTGGAGAAACAAGCTTACGTTGTTTTCAAAACAATTAAATATTTTAGACCCGTTTTACTCAAAACCCATACAAAAATCATAGTACCATTTCCAGTGGTAAGAAATCTTTTAGTACAGAAAGATGTGGGTGAGAAAAGAGCCAATTGGGTTACTGCCTTACAGGAATATGATGTAGAAATCAAACCAGCAAGTATTGTAAAAGGTCAAGGCTTTTGCAAAATGCTGGCCGGAGCATCGCTTATTTCGAAAACACCATCTGCAGAGAGACAAATGTACGAGGTAAGCCTAAACGATGTTTAGTCATTATACGCTGATATCATTTTTTATCTAAAGAATGGATATGCTCCTTCAAACTTCAATCATACCAAGAAAAGAGCTCTAAGGTTGAAAGCCAAACAATATCAGCTCGTGAACGATGTTCTTTTTATAATAAATTATGATTATGTTCTCCTTAGATGTCTTGAGAAATCTGAAGCTGAAAAAGTCTTGCAGGAACTCCACGATGGGCCAGCAGGGGGACACTATGCGGGAGACGTTACTACACATAAAATCTTATGGGCAGGCTATTACTGGCCCACATTATTCAAAGACTCACATAACTACGTAAGGAAATTGTCAAATTTGTCAAACCGCTGGTGGGAGACAAAAGAAACCATCCTTGCCGCTACAACCAGTCAACATTGAGCAGCCTTTTGATCAATGGGGA
The DNA here is from genome assembly GCA_000404065.3 of Pinus taeda. Lineage (NCBI taxonomy): Eukaryota > Viridiplantae > Streptophyta > Pinopsida > Pinales > Pinaceae > Pinus > Pinus taeda. The sequence continues at coordinate 378,200 of APFE031412118.1, forward strand.
TTGGACATAATAGGTGAGATCGTTCCTCACTCTTCTAAACAACATAGATATATCCTTACAGCAACAAATTACTTTACTAAATGGGTAGAAGCAGTTCCACTTAAGACAACTAATGCTGAACATATCATCGAGTTCATAGATCAGTTCATAATCACCAGGTTCGAGTTGCCTTCTGCTTTAATGTTTGATAATGCATCATACTTTTCTGGTAATGCAATGATTGAATTTTCACTCAAAAGGGGTTTCAAGCTTAAATACTCTGCCAATTACTACCCACAGGGAAATGGGTTAGCTGAATCTACAAATAAAAACTTAATCAGAATTATTAAGCGAACCATTGACCAAAATCACAAAAATTGGCACAAGTCTTTAATATATGCTTTATGGGTAGATCGAATAACATAGAAAGCCTCCATCGGCACTTCTCCCTTCAATTTAGTTTATGGGAAAGAAGTGGTTCTTCCAACTGATCTGGCAATTCCCTCTTTGGCCTTAGTTCAATATATTGATGAAGCACCAACTTCTTCCTTACAACTAAGGTAGCTGGAAATAATTAAGTTAGAAGAACAAAGAGAACATACCAAAATAAATCATGCTCATCACCAAGCATTAGTAAAAGCTTCTTTTGATTCAAACATGATATCCAGAAAAGACTTTCAGATGGGAGATCTAGTTTTAAAATGGGATAAGGCTCATGAGCAAAAAGGGAAACATACAAAATTTCAACGAATGTGGCTTGGCCCTTTCCGAATCACAAAAGTCATAGGTCCATCCACTTTTATGTTATAGGATTTAACAAGAATAAGAGATTCTTTACCTGTTAACGGACAGATCCTCAAAAAATATTTTCCATAGGAGATCATTCTTCTATTTTGTAGATTAGTTTTTATTTCCATAATAAAACCAGTTGTAAATGGTTGCATTTGGGATTTACGAAAAAGACACATATTCTCTTTTAGATTTTGTTTTTCACTTGTATAAATAGAATTCTTTAAGAAAATTGATCGTTATTATTGAAAGATACAGTTAAAGGTTCTAGGCCTAGAAATGATACTAGTTTCAACTTTGTAAATTTTGATGAAAAACGACCTTTAGTGGGAAATTGTTGTACATCAGTCCAATGAAGGGTATCAATAACAAAACGAAGATTCTTTGTAGAAAATCTCTTTCCAAAAACTCTACCATTGTCGTCCAGAGCTATCTTAAGGAAACAATGACTTCCTCCCCACCTAGCAAACTACAACGTTCAGAGAACAACCAAGATACACTTTAACTTAAAGAGTAAGAGGTCTCATCACGATCTGGCTTATCATGATCATAGATATTATAAATTGCTGACTTTGCCAATACTGCATACCACAACAAGGAAATGACTCAAGATTGTTGCAATCAAAAGAAAAGGGGTCTCATCACAAGCCAGCTTGTTCAACAAAATTATAAATCAAGTGATATGACTCTGTCATAAATTGGCTATCAAACCAAGACATTGTTCTTTAAGGGTAAAAAAGAAAATGAAAGCAATAGGTGTGGATATGGATTTCTCTTTGAAAATTGTATATTTCTCTAAGTAGGATACAAGATCATTATTGGGTAACAGGTAACCCTGTCGAGACTATAAACGCCTGCTGGCAGCAGAGGCTCTACCTACGACAAATGAGCATATTTAAAAACTGATTTATAGAGAAAGCTTTGTTTTTATCTTTATAAACCAAGTAATGACTGATGTAGATACAAGGACTCGCTTAAGGGAGTAAATAATCAAAGAAAAAATAGAAGAAATGAAATATCATTGATAGGCAAAAGCATAATGTACTTTGTCTTTCTATAATAAAGTTTAATTTTCTGGAAAATTTTCTGTTTTGGAAGTTTAAAAAATTCAAAAGAAAAGCAGAGATAATCGGTTCTTCCAAGTGAATCGCCAATTGTTGTGGCCAGCAACAACCCCCTTCTTATTTAGTGTTATTACCAATACTAAATGAGTGGGGGCCCTTAGTAAAAAAATAAAATAAAAAATTTAATTGCTGTTTGTATTTCCTTTTTAATAAAACTTACCATCATAAACTTAAGAAAATACCCTTGGAAAATCTAAAAAGCTTAAGTTTCATGATAAGGTAAGATAAAATCACTTGTTAAGAAATATCGCATCGCAAAAAGGATAATAGGATACCTCCTTACAAGCCGAATTTTAAGATTGTGAGATCATGATGCGAAAACTCATCGCATCGCATGCATCAAAGACCACTTACGCTGAAAAACCCCAAACCGCCGATATGCGATGGCGCATATCGCAAAATCGCATTTCGCAAAAAACACATTAACAAAAAATGGTCATATGTCGTGCTCCAGCGATATTGCAATATTGCGATAGAGCATCAAAGTGATACAACGATAGAGCAGTGGAACGATATAACGATAGTTCGATACAGTGATCTGCGATAATGCGAAACAAATCGCAAAATCGCTTCATCACTGATCTTTCGGGCTCGTTATTCGAGAAAACTTTTTCCATAAATCGAGACCTGGTTATGCGCTTTAATGCTAATTAATGAGTTAGTTGCCAGTTGTTAATGAAATATGGTTTTGTGCTTATCGAAGAGCCAGTTCATGTAAGGTGGTATATTTTATATGTCTTTAGCATTTAAAGTTTTCCCGTCACCTTTCCTTATCATTACTCTCACCTCACTTGTAAACTGCAGGAAAGAAGAACAAAGAACTATACAAAGCAGTATACAAGATATTATGGGGAAGAAAGGCAAAGCTCCGAGCTCTGAAGACAAAGAAATGACGCCCTTGTATACAGACATTGCCTGTAACAGAGATGCTGGTATTACTACTTGGGAAGGCATGTATAATCTACTTGAAGAAGAGAATCCCAAAATAATGGAGGTTACAGCTACCGCAAGCTCACATGGGTCATTTGAGGCATCAGTTACAAATCTAGCTTGCTCGTTCTTGCACTGGATAGCGGCGAGGCCCAAAATTCTCCCCTACAAGGACATGGTTAAATGGATACTGCACAACGCTGACATCAAAAACAGATGATTTAAGACTCAGGGTCAAGAACTTGCGGAATCATTATTTTCACAAAATTTGAGCTTATATCTGCTAACAGAAAGCGCGCAAGAGGAAAAAATCGCACCAAGGAAGCTCAGATCAAGAAATGGAGGCAGTTTCTGATGCGCGATTAGCACCTAGTGCAAATCGCGCATCGCTGGGCAAAACTTCTTGAAAAGGAAAGCCTCTAATTGCTCAGTCACCTGTAAGCCCAGAAATTTGTAAGAAATAACACTAAAGGTAAAAAAGTAAAACTTGAATCCTAAAACCAGTGGTAATTGTCAGAAATATCTTCAGAATGGTATGTATATATGTACAACAATTACAGACAATCTGGAGACAGAAGGCTCAAGAAAAGGCAGAATCAATCAAAATATTAACTAAGTTAAATTGGGATTCTTACTGGGCATATTTGGTAAAACCACACAGCTAGTGTATGACTCTCAAATGCATCATCAATGCTGCCGAGAAGATGGCGCCAGCTCTTGCTGATTCTGTTTTCACAGGACAGCTAAAGTCTAAAGTCGGCCAGCCAACTCTTCTCAAGAAAATGCTAAATGCTTGCGATTTCAAGGAACATATACAGAAATAGTTAGTTGTTAGTTTTAGATCCAATGTTAGTATTAATTTTGCTCTATTTTTGCCTGAAAAAAAGGATGATCATTTAAACCATATCCTACATTTTTGTAATAAGTTATTTTTAGATTTAGTTAGTAGTATTTAAACCCTTCTCATGCATTTAGAGAAGGGTCCTGAAATTTATCAAAAACTTGTCCTCAGAACATGCACTTTTGCACCCTCCGAGGAGGTTTTGTTGAATGAATGGAACAAGGTTTATTGATATCTGCATTTAATATCTGCTACTAATGTTGCACTTCTGTACTCTTGGTGGATGTTGGATTAATAAGAGATAAATCATTATCGCTTGAAGCTCATGAGTAGAACTAGTTATAAATGGTACTTCTATCTCTTAACTATTTCTGCCTTTGTGTTAAAGTGATATTCATGTTTAGTTGTTTATATATTGATGCATGAATGCCTAAGTTATCATTTGGCACTTTTGTACAGTGATAGCAATTTATTTATGCTTAATGTATGAGCAACTTATTATGCGATATGTTTTTCACAACTATTTAGTCTAACTTTTTATACGAAGTGGTTTATCTCTATTGAATTCTTTTCTCATAACAGTTGAATGATCTTTATTACCGATTGTTATTTGAAATCATTTTAAATCGCATGTCATTATATTAGAGTTAGAATTAGAGCATCTCACTTAGGAACTTTTAGAAAGGAAATATCAATTCTCAACACACACACACACATAAATTAGGAAACTGGTCCCATATCCCTAGTTGGACCCACTATACCAATGGAAAAGGAGCTGCTAACCAAGGTTCGGACCGGGTGGGTACCCCCTTTGTTGTAGACCCGATTTTCGGGGCTTCAAAATGTTGGAGGGGAGACATTCGAAGACCACAGGCATGATTGGGATCTTAAGTCCCATGGGAGAATTGTTGGAATTGACACTAGGGGTGAAGTTCATGATATCGAGTTAGGGAGATTGTACTAGTTGAACCTGTGACATCTTCTATGTTGTGGAAGATAAATAATGATTTTTGCCTTCATTTTCCTTAGTGTTTATAGCCTCACACTCCTAGTTAAGGGGACATCCCCCGTAAAGGTGAGCGGGCTTTGCTCAGGTAACCATCCCCATGACTAGTCACCACCCTCGCTTGGGCTTGAGCACAAGATCTGACCATGATTACGAGTTTGACTTTACCAACCAGCCACCTTTGTCGACCTTTAAAGGTGAGACGGCTTGGCCTAGGTAAGCATCTGCGCGAATAGTCACCACCCTTGCTTGCGTTTGATAACAAGACCTGACCATCATTATGAGTCTGACTTTACCAACCGGTCGCCTCCGTTGACCTTTTCTGAGCATATTCTTACAACCAAATTTCTTGCAATACTCTTGTAGACATCAATTCTACCTTCTAGAGAAGAGTTACTGAGAACATGCATACCTTTTCTTTCATATAACCATCTAGCCATCCTTCCTTTAATGAGATTGCTTCTTATACGCTTTGATAATAGGTTTATTTTTCTAAGAGGAGAAAGACTTTAACTATGCCTTTCATAATGCAACTCGACCATTTGCATCCCTTCATCCTTCAAGAGTATTATTTCCATACTAGATGGAATATATACCATTTATAATTCTTCTTTCGAGAACCTTCCTAAATGATGGTTCTTATTAAAGGATATTGATGATCCTTCTTTGCAAGATTACTACCTCTAACATTATGTTATAAAATTCTTGAATGAACTATAATGTGAAATATGGTCCAAATATTCTCATTCTTATAGGCTAGATGACTCCTTCCAAAGTAGTTTGATCATGTAGATTCTAATTCCCCTACGTCATATTCTTCCTTCTATGATGCCATGCTTCACAAAAATCAAGATTTCTTCTAAAGAATGCAACTATGCATAATTACTCTAACTTCTAATTTCTAATAAAGGAAAGATAAATTACAAATGCACCTATTAAAGATGGAGCTTCTTTCAATAACAAATATCCTTGTGATATTCTCCTTTCAACTTCTTCTTAGGTTCTCCCTTTTCTTCAACTATGTGTGTTGAAAAAATGTAGCAAGAAAGGCTCAATTTGACTTTAGCCTTAGTCAAATTGAGTAAATCGAATTTCCACATCAGCAAGACAACTTGGAGGCAGTTAACTAGTGTGACATGGCTCTTGTCACTTAGTTAGATCAGTAAATTTGAGTTAGAGGATTGGCGTTCAGTTATGCATGTGCTGATTGCTAAATTTTAGCAATATAGTTCAATTATTTTCAATTGTATTCAGTTAACTGACCTCTAAATATTGATAGATTCAGTTGAAGGTCAGTTGTGTAATGGGACAATACTCTAACTCAGAGATTTGTTAGTTAGCTCATCAATCAACCCAAAATATCTAATGCATCCATGGAGCTCAAATTATTCATATGAAATGGATATGACAAGGTAGTGTAACATGAGTTGTATACTAGTTTGAGTGTACAATTGTTGCAGACATCTAGGAGATAAATCCTTGGGAATTGTGCAAGAAAATAAGAGGAAATTCCTATATTTTAGAAGCTAATTTCATTAGTAATTGCACAAGGAAATAGGTGGCTAGATGAGAAGATAATTGGCTAAATGTTGGATAGATTTTCTCATTCAGCAGAGAGAACAATTATTCTTTTGTAGATTGTGCTCAAAGTTGAAGCAAGAATTTGTAATTTTTTTATAAGGAAAAAAGCAAAATTTTCATTAAAGTAACTTAAGAAAATTACATGTTGTATCTTCAGCATGTATGAGATGCATTCTCTGGTGAAACAAAACAGTCATTGTTCATTACAATATTTACAGATATCATCATAAAGTAAATATATAAGAAATATTAAACAAGATCCATAAGGAGTCCATAAAAATTGAGTAAGACAAAAATAAAAATAACATGGAATAATAATGAGGATTATTTCGAAAAGTTTCCACCTAGCTCAATGAATGGATGATGAGAAAACTAAAAAAAGTCCCCATCTCTGAATTCCTGAATGATCCATTGTCCCTTGTTCAGTTGCACGACCTCTTTAGAAAGACGATCAATGATCTCATTCCTTTCCCTGTATATGTGAGAGCATACAATAAAATCAAAATGTGATTTTAGAGTAATGATATCATCTAGTGTATCCATAAGTGCGCGAAAGTGACAGTGATAAGCCCCGTTGATCTAGTTGATAACAAGCTATGAATACCCAAAAATATGAATCTTGTGACAATTTTGTTCCGGAGCAAAGAGGAGGAGGTGTTTTAGACTGTTTAGCTCAACATAATTATTTGTTCCCCTTCCTAGCCCCACTTTTATTCTAAAAGAAAGGTTCTCGTTTAAATGGAGTATTGCCCTGCGTGGCGCCACCCCCCCCCCCCCCCCCCACCCCACAGCCCATGACCTGTGTCGAGCCATCAAAATAAGCCCAAGGAGAGCTTTTATCAATGCTTTGGGGTGTGATGACCCGAGCTTGCTGACAGTTAGTGTCCTCAGGAATCAGGTTGTATATGGAAACAATGTTGTTACAGGTGGTGGACCAAGTGCTTTGAGAATTTTGAAAGATATGGCGATTCCTATTTAGCCAAATGCCCCAAAAAACAATCATAGGGAGATTTCTTTCTTTTTGGGAGGGAGCCTCAAACAATCAACACAACCATGCTTCCTCAATGTTTTGTCCCTCCCATTTTTTCTTCAAGTTGAGAGAGTTGGTTATGGATGAACAAACTTGAGAAGTAATGGAATAATGAAGAAATAAATGGTCCATGTCCTCAAGGTTGGAAAGGCAAAGGCATCATCTAGAGGGACCTTGGAAAGCTCGCTTCATAAGGTTTTTCTTTGTTGGAACCTTGTTCGATAGAATACAACACATGAACAACATCGTCTTATGGGGGGATTTTAGATTCCAAAGGTGGTGCCACCACCAGTAAATAATTCCCCTGTCCTGTGCATTCATTATTGTTGCATATCCAACTTTTGGGGAGTAGCTTCCATGAGGACCATGGGCCTATATGCGTTCATACTCTTGCCCAGATAACCTTATGTTTGCTTCCTCCAGCGCACCAATGAACTAGTGCCAAACTCCGTTCCATCTATCCGGGATCCCTAGGTTTCTAGTGGTAAGCCAATGTTGCGGGGCCCAGGGAGGATTCCCTACCTCGACAATTTGTGCAATCCGAGTGATGCCTTTGCCTGAAAGAAAAAGTCTCAAAGCGCTTGAGAGAATGTGAGCATTGTTGCTACTTGACTAGGCATCAGTGCCTATTCTAACATGTTCTCCATTTCCAATACTCCATGCCAAGCCATCCTTGATTATAATTAAGGATTGGGTAATGGCCTTCCAGATGATGGAAACCCTCGTATTGATAGGCAGGGTTTGCGAATCCAATCAATTATTGAAAGGGGACGGATATACTTAAAATATACCACCTCTTTCCATAAGCTCTCAGATTTGATGATTTTCCAACCCATCTTGGCTGCCAGAGCCTTTGCAAAGATGTGGAGGTCCTTTTTTCCTAGCCACCCCATTTTTTAGGCTTTCCAATCCTATCCCAATGGACCCAAGCAAATGTCCAACCCACATTTTGACCCTGCCATAGGAATCTATAGAAAATATGTTGAATCCTATTAAGAATACCTATGGGAATCCATGCCAGAGTCAACCAGTAAACTGGAATGGCCTCCAACGCTGATTTTATCAAAGTAAGCCTGCCAATGCTGGAGAGCCAACGTTGTTTCCAGATGTTTATGAGACTTTCGATTTTTGAAATGAGCAAAGACCATTCTGCGATGTGATACCCATTTGGCCTCAGCCTGAACCCAAGATATTTTAGGCCAGATTCGAACTCTTGTCTCACGAAAGAAAATTGTTGTAAAGCATACCTTTTCTCGTTTTGTAGGAAGGCCACACAAATGATGGTGGATTTGTCATAACTAGTCTCCATACTTGTAGCTTTACAAAACAATGATAGAGTGTTCTTGAAACAAGAGGAATCACTGAAAGAACCATTTAAAAAAATAAGAACATCGTCTACAAACAAAAGGTGGGAGAGAGATGTCATGTTTGAAATCATGACTCCCCCCAACTCTCCAACAGAGCGAGCATTTTTTATCAATCTACTTACACCTTCCATGATTAAGAAAAAAATCAGGGGGGATATAGGGCATCCTTGTATTAGCCCACATTCAACATGAAAAAACCCTGACGCAACCCCATTGATGAGAATACTAAAAGAAGAACAAGAGAAACATCACATGATCCAGTTAATGAAGGAATGAGGGAAGCCAATATGAGTGAGGATGAGGTGAAGATAAGACCAGCTAGACTGACCAAAGGCTTTGGAGAGGTCAATCTTAAGAATAATGGATTTTTTGTTTAGTTTCTTGATCGAGTGAAGTCCCTCCTGAGTGTTCCATATGGCTGCATGGATCTGACGGTGGTTGAGGAAAGAAAACTTTTCCTTGGAAACCATCCTGGATAAGATTGGTTTCACACGAAGAGAAATGATTTTGGATATAATTTTGTAGATGCAGTTACAAAGGCATATTGGTCAAAAATCATCAAAGATAAGGGGTTTGTCAACTTTGGAGATGAGGGCCATGAAGGTTGAATTGAAACCCGCATACATATTGCCTGTAATTATGCATTCCTTGATGGCCAATAGAAGGTCCAATCCGATGAGATCGATAAAATTACTATTGAATTCCATGGGCCACCCATTTGGACCTAGGATTTTGTCCCTATTGAAACATTTTAGAGCTTCTTCTAATTCCCCTAGCAAAACTGGCTCGGTTAAAGACTCGCTTCTTCCATCTCAACAAATCTAGGGAGAACCTCAGCGATGTGGAGAATATTGGGGAGGGTAGCTCCCATGAGAACCTTGTAAATATGAGAGAAATGACACATACCCATATCAGCCAGCTTATTGGACGAACTAGCCTCCCTGCCCGAGTTGTCGCGTAATTCCTAGATTGTATTGATGGACTTTATCCCTCTAGAATATTGTTGAAAGAACTTGGAATTATCATCCCCTACCTTTAACTAGATTTATCTGCTTTTTAATCCCCAAGTTTCCTCTTTCTATCTCAACAATCTAATTTTTTCTGATTCGAGTTTAATTAATTAATCCTTTGACTCAATGGTAGTATAACTAGAAAGCCTTGTGTTTTCCAATTTTTTAAGATCACCTTCAATCCTTTTCAGCTCAGCCTCATCCATTTTCTACTTTTCCTTGATCAACTGATTTTTTTTTATTTTAAACAGGCCAAGTTGTTTGCAATAACCTTAGCCCGGGGGGCTCTATGATCCAGGCTACAATGAGTCCAATTTTCTCTTACTAGTTTGTGGAAGTATGCTTCAGAGAGACAAGTTGAATTGAACTTAAATGGTGAATGGAGGTTGTGGTTGGCATCCTGAATCTCCAAGAAGATCAAGGAATGGTCAGACAGCCCCCCATATCCCACCCATGGCCAAATGCAGTCTAGACTGGCTAAGAGAGGGGTTCTTATTAGGAAACGATCCAGTGCTCTAGCCAAAGCATCCACCCCAGTTCTTCGATTCCTCCAAGTGAGTAGTAGCTTTGCTATTTCAATGTTTAGTAGGTCATGTGAATCCAATAATACTTTGAAGAAGGCTGTTAAGGGGTTGATCTAGGCTCTATTACCCCATGATTCCGCCAGCCCTAAAGAGAAATTCAGGTCCCCTCCAGTGATCAGATTTCCAACTTGCATGAAATGAGCTTCTAGGAGTCTTTCCCAAAAAGGTTCCTTGTTCTGGCAAGCCCCATAGGTGTTAATGAGCCTAAGGGAGAATTGATGTCAGCTGAGATGATATAAGTGTCTAGGTAACCCTCCCCTCCATAAACATTCTCCAACCTTATCGATCTTTTGTTATACCCTAGGGCACATCCTTCCGAGCGTCCTCTTACATCCAAGAAATGAAAATTCCAATCCGGAAGAATTTTTAAGAGCACATTGTTTAGAGTGCTCCCTTCCCTCAGAGTTTCCTGTAGGAAAATTACATCCAAACTCTCTAAATTGCATAGCCTTTTTAGTGCCAACTTCTTGTCCGGGCTGGCCAAACCCCCACAATTTAAGGAGAGGCACTTCATGGGGTAACCTTTGCGGGGTTTCCCTTTGCTCTAAGGACCCCATAAATGGGAGACTGAATGTCTGAGGCCACCTCAATGCCAACCCGCTTGATGGCTTTGGATAAACAAGATTGTCTACCCCTGGGGGGCTTCAAGGGAATGGATGGGAGGGGGTCGACATCTAGACCAAAGGAAGAGGTTTGCGTAATAAGAAGGGAACACGAGTTGTAGCGGTGAGAACCAATAGATTTAGGGATGCCTTTGGAAGCCAGGGGAGGTGCTGAGGGGTGGAGGAGGAGCATATACCACAGGAAAATTTAAAGAACACACTTTGCTAACCCCAGATCCAAGACTCAAAAATAACACAGAAGCGTATGCATTACCACCAAACCGATAATCATTTTTAAACAAAGGAGAGGAAGGAAGAGTACCTGAAAACAATGCTGATTCTCAGGAGCAGGATCTGGTGGTTGGAGCCGCAACAGTCCTAGTGTCCATCCGTGTAGGCGCTACCCTAGTCACATCCCCACTCAGCACTGGAACACCAATAAGGTCCACCGAAGAAGGTACCTCCACCTCCATTGTTTGGGTGCTTGTTGAAACCAGTGACCTCGGGGGATCTGGTTGTTTCTTGGAGAATAGAGGGAAATCTTTGTACAAGTGTCCTATCTCGTGGCATCGTATGCAATGAAAAGGGATGCCCTCATAGTCTCTGGATATCTCGCCCATCTAAAGGCGATAGCTTTCCACAAGTCCTTCCCTGGTGTCTAGATGCACCAGAATTTTTGCGAATGCCATGCAGCTAGTGTCCTGATAAGAATGGTTGTGGTCTAGGTATACTCCCATGTCATCACCAATGCACCAAAAATTTTACTCTGCCCAGAATTGTAGAGGGAGGCTAGGGAGACGCACCCAAATTTGTTCCACTCCCATATTTTCCTTCTCAAGGTCAAACAATGGAAATCGACGCTTGAGTAGGACAAGAGTATTTTCGATGTGCTAGTACCGGGTCAAGACCCCTTCCACTTTTTCCGGTTGTGAAAACATGAGGGTGAACCAACCCCTAGACACTGTGATGATGATAGGGAGTTGCAGCATCAGGTTCCCCCAAACCTCTGCTATCCACTTTTTTAGCCTTGACGGGGTATAATTCTGTCCACGGATTCAACCTACCAGGACCATACTCTCCGTTAGTGCCAATTGGTCCATGCTAATGCCAGCCCTAAATACCAGAAGTCACCCATGCTTCCGAACCTTAGATATATTTGGTCTATTTTCTCCCTCGGGTCTGGTTTCCGGTTTTATAGGTTGTTGATCTCCCTCAACCTATGGGTTTTCATCTGAATCCGAGGACCTATGATCTTCTGGCCCTAAATCTTGCTTGGAGGTGCCATGGAAAACCCATGAAGAATGGGTGTTTGAGGTAGTAACCAGGGGAAAAATGATCTTGTGCCACCCCAAGAGCTCTATGGGAGTGAGTGAAAGTACCTGTTAGAGCCTAGATTGACCTCAAGCTAAATTGAAGCAATTCTAGGGTAACCACAAACCACGCTTAACCTAGTAGCTAGCCCTACTAGGTTAGGAGACTGCTCTCTACTTTAGGATCTCAGTCAAGGTGACTAGATCAAATATGGATTTTAGGCTAGGTATAGTAGCTCTAGGTTTTCTAATTTATTTTGTTTGGGTTTTTGATGGATCAAATGGAGCAGGCAGCTTTGGGTCTAGGAAATCAAGTCAGCAATGCAGGGTGTTCTATGGGGCAAGGTAGGTAGGTGTTTTAGCACTAGAAATTGAGTGAGATGGTAGGTCTAAGAGTGGTGAGGAGCTGCGGAGGGCATGCAAAGATCATGAGTCCTCTTCAAACAGTAGAAAACATCAAAAACTAAATGGATTCCCAAGGTAAAGCACTGTAACCAATGTATTCCACCTATCTATCTTGATTTCATTTTGTTATAAGAATGAATAATATTGTGGCACACATAACACATGAGAAAACTAATAACAGAAGAAGAAACAATGCAAAAAAACTTTACCACAAGTATCCCACAAAACAACTGCAAATCATGGTTTATGTCCTTGCCAAATTGTTGTAAAGATGTACAATGTAGCTCAGAGCATCCAAGAGAGTCCAGCCTTTGCTAATGACTGAAAAAGTACATAATATAGACAATAAAACCACCTATGCTAGCCATCAGGGGTCGAATCCATGAGAAGAGGGGCAGTTTCAACCATTTCGTAACTAAGAACAAGAATATAGGCAGTGGAACAACTTGCCCCTATAAGTATGGAAACTAGTTTATTGACCCCCCAAACCACCTCAAACTAATGAATCTACCCTCTAAGGTCATTTTACAATTAAATTTACATAGCATAGCATCATTTACAATCATAAATTCATCCAAGATGAGAGCAAAAGTCAACTTGTAGAAAATCTAGGCGAAATTTGGACTTTTTAGCAAACTGGCTCTATGCGTAGTGCCACTGGCCAAGTGTGTAGCACCACTTCACAGTTGATTGTGGAGGCCTTACCCTTAGCCAAATTGAGCCCAAGATAGCTTATTGGAAAGGTCATTCTATCTAAGTTTTGGAATATCTTGAATTTTTTCATTTGGATGTCATTTGCCCCCTCAAAAGTGGAATCTCCCAAGGCTACGTCTGTGTGTCCAAAAAGAGGTAGAGAGGTCATTTTTTGATGGTTTTTTGACCTATAGGTGACCAAGTTATACTCCAAAATTGCTGAGATTTTCTAGGTTTGATGATCTCATCATGTTGAATCCAAATATGCAAGCCATTTCTCCAAAAAGTCTTCCAGTGAAAAGCGTAGTGCCAATGGCGCTATGCAGCTAGGGCAAATTTTTGTGTTGTAGAATTTCAAAAATTGAAAATGACAAAATTTGTCAAAACTTGCCCAGATTTGGTACAAGGCACTATCATTAATTGCTTTGATGGGCTAGTGAAGCTTCAACCAAGATTTTTAGCTTGTCTTGCTCCTTTTTTCTCCTCAAGGCTTTCCTCAAACTTGCCTTAAACTTCCTCATCCTTATATGCATATTTTGTTGCGGGTCATATAGTGGCAAGTCATGTGGCGAAGCATATTCTTGTCTCTATTGGTCTTATCAAGTAGCCTCTCAAGGTGTATGTTGACCCTTTCAAGCCAGGTTTCCTGGTCATTCTCAATCTCTTGTTTAATGGAGTTCAACTTGACCTTTGCCTTCTTAGCCTTTTGCCTGTTCTCCTTGATCATTTGCAACTCCATGAGGACTTGTTTGTTGGTCAATAGTTTTTTTTCTTGCTCTAGATATTTGATGATCCCCTTAGCCCTCTCTAAATTGTCTGACAAGGCTTGTATCTCAGCCTCTTATTCTTTAATTATCATGTCTTTGACATTCCTTGGATCTTGAGCATCCAAGTCAATGACATCAACTCCTTATGCCTCCTCATGATCAACAAGGACAAAATATCTCTCTTACTCATCACTAGGATCCTTCTCATGCATCTTTTTCTTAGCTTTACCTTTACCCTTGTGTTGCTGCCCAACCTGTACCTATTTAGATAAAGAAGAAGGGAAAGCCCCTTCCACTCCTTATGGAGATAACATTTGTCTGTAGCCTCTGAAATGACAGCTAGTGACAAAGTGAATGTAACTCCAGCAAGGTTTACCTCATTGTTGTCCAAATGTGTCACCAACAACCTTGCTATTTCATGATGAGATTTAACCCTTTCCACCATTTCACAGAAACTGAAACATAATTGATGTCTAAAACAAGAAATGACAAATGGGCAGGCTTACAGCTCCTTCAAATTGGTGGGCTCCTCTCTGATATGTTTTCCTCCCTTATGAGGCTTTCTGCCCTGTGTGTCTCTCTCCCTGGAATTGTCACTACGGGTTTCATCTACCAATTCATACTCAGTGTCCCTCTCCATTGTTTTACAGTTGTTTCTCTAGTGGTGAATGAAGTGTGGTGAATGAAGAGATAGGGTGAATGGATATAAGAAGAGTATGAAGATGTTTTAACAGGAAAATAGGTGAGGGTGAACAGGAGTAGGAATGGGATTTAGGGACTAAGTAGGGTTAGTGAATAGTGTAGGGTTTTGGGAATATAGTAGGGTTTGGGGTATATGTATAGGGTTTGAGAATTGGGGAGAATGTATGAGGGAATGATGTTTTGGGAATAATATATAAGGGGATGGGGTTTATGGAACCACAAATAAATGATATAGGACAGCAGTAATGAGTGAGTTTTTAAAACATATTGGACAATTAGTGAAAATTAGGGTTTGATTTTTTGAGAGACAAAACCACCCAAGACTGATACAACAATCTCTTTTCAACAAGAATGATGTTGTAACTTACTTGCAAAAAGGAAATGAAGAAGTTTTGATTTGAATTTATGCAATTTGCAATGATCTGAAGCCTAACTACCAGGTGTGTAGTGCACTCACCGAGGTGCATAGCACCAGTTCAAAATTACACTACAGGAGAAACCCAAGTGCATAGCGCTGAACTTTGGTGCGTAGTGTTGTTTTGAAGACCAATTTTGGAGACCTTCCTGGTGTCCACATTGGGCATGTGATAGCTTGTTGGAAATCTTATCGAGTCTACTTTCCAGAACATCTCGAATTTTCCAATTTGGAGTTCATTTTCCTTGTCAAAAGCCCAATCTCCCAAGACTGCTCAAAATGTGCAGAATGAGGCTGCCAAAATGCAGAGTTTTGTTGCAGTCAACTTTTGAAGTCCTCAACTCCAAATTGAGCTCATGATAGCTCATTGGAAATATCTTTGTGTCTAGTTATCGTTTGACTCATCAATCAAGTCATTTGGCCAACCAAGCTAGGAGAAATCTTGATTTTTCCAAGATCACTCCAGAGGTGCATTAACTCTCCTGAGGCAACTTGTATTTTTGACATTTCTCTAAAACCATGACACCTTTGTAAACAGTGAAGATAATTTTCTTCCTTGGCCTATTTTGGACAAAAACCTCTCTCACTTTTTCCAAATTCATTTTGTCTTGCTCAGAAACAAAAACCCTAGGAGAGGGAAATGGGCCTTACCTAAGCACAACTGAAGCACAAACAAGGTGTAAAATGACCCATTGGAACATGAAATAATGATGAAAACTCTTTTAATGATGGTACACTCAATCGAATGGTGATGTGGACCAACACTTGGAAAACTTTGGAAGGAGTGAAAACAAATCCTAGACCTAATACCTAGTGACCAAATTTTACTTGAAGACTCATTCAAATGACAAAATTTGACTTTCAAACCCCAAGACCACTTTATAAGAGCATGTTTTATCACTGGTGGAAGGCTACAAAGACTGACTCTAACATTGGCTCCATTGGGGATGGTAGTGTTATCACCCCAAGAAACTCTCCTAGGTTGTATATCAGAGATGCTCAGGAACATTACAAACTCAACATAATGTTGGAAAATGGATGAATGGAAGGAATGATGCTTGTTCAAGCCAGATAACCACTTCTACTATGCTTAACTCCAGACATGGGTGAACACCTCGAGATTACAAGGCTTTAGACCACCAATCACTCACAGTTTAAGGATTAGGTGAACGTGGAGAATACCAACCACACTAGCAAATGCACAGGACCCTGTGATGGCTGGCTGCAAACAGTAAGGAGGTTTGCAAATCTATCCCCTAATGCACAGACAGGATGACAGCTCTCTGGCACTAAGTAAACAGAAACCTGCATAACACATTTAATGATACATACAAGATTCTAACACAGAGGTGGGATGACAACCCCTCTAATGCTAAATATCAAGAGCACATGAACAAATGCATAATAGGCACAACCTAGAACATAGAATAAGTGGAAAGTGAGCAATTAACAACAAAATAAGCTTGTATTAGCTTGCAAGTATCAAAGTAGTTACAGTCTCCAGAAGTTGAACCTTACATCAAAACTAGAACCATCAACCCTCATCCCATCTTTGTTCTCGGAATATATGGAGTTTGTTTACAAAATGTTTTGCTATCCTAAACGAGGAGGGGTCATAATGGACCACCAACCACATTAACTATCTAAAATGGGCCTTTGCTAAGATCTGCTACTTCAATGAATGAATTTGACATTCTCTAGTACTCTGTTGTACTTCTTGATCAGGTGGAGTGTGACATGTATGAAATTCCATAACTGTTGATTGCGTTTTCCTGCTAGAGGTTTGTCCTTCTCGTCCTCGGCCACTCTGTTTCTTGCATGCAGTTGTTGAGGAGTAACTACTCGGAGTACTCAATGTTGACCAACTTTGTCCTTCGGATGCACAGTACAGGCTTTGGACGTGAAGACTGCATGGCGGAGGAAGAATATTGGCCATCGGATCGCGATGATCAATGGTGGGGATCATTTGGCAGAGGGTATGGGGAGATATGGGATCGGGATAGACAAGGGCCATTGGATTAAACACAGGAAGATCCAACGTTCGCTGGACACAGAAGAGGAATGAAGCTTATTGGGCGGGAAGAGCAGGGATGAAGCAGTAAGTAGTAATGCTTGCACCACTTCCAAGGGTCGGATGGTAACTGTACACAGGCCAGCGATCACATTCATTGCACGACGCGTGGCGGATGTGACAAGGGGAAAATCGCTTTCCCCGCGAGTTAACACGTGGGCGGTTTGTGGGCGTGAGAGGAATAGATAACGTCACATCACACGGTAGGAACGATCGGACGGTGTGGTTTGACTTCACATGCTTTTTATATATTAATTGATGTGACAGGGAAGGACTATGTGGAAATGCACGGTTATATGGGTTAAAACCTTAGCACCAAGGGGCTTGATGGAAAAGGCGGCTTATGCCGGGCCTTGGAGGAAAACAGAGATGATGAGGGCTATGAGAGTGTAAACAGAGTGAAGGAGAATAAAAATGATGGCTGGTGCAAATCTTCTATGAGCATAAATAACTCGATCAGGCCTGCATTTGACCCACAAATGTTGAAGTATGTAGCAGAGCTAACATTGGCTCCTTCTGGGGATGAGATCCTCCCTGTGATGTCTCAAGAACCTATAGATCAATGCCTTTCCGATGAAAACAAATTAGAAAAACTTTCCTAGTGTTCTATTGGGCATGGAGTTTGGCTGATCCTACACTAAAGCTGATAAAACAAAATATTTACAAATTTAAGGCCAAAAGACCTTAAACAACATAATTTTTCAAGAAACGCCCATTAACTAGGCCATCAAAAACTGTTTCTGCCCCCATACTTTGCAGTATGAAGGTGTTGTTCCCATGGATTTGAGAAATGATAAAAGGCCTTGTCCAGAAAGCATCAAACTTCCCATGATTGCCTCTCTTCTCCTTCAATGCATCCCACTTCAGAACTGTTAGGTTCCTATACCAATAGGTTTCATCTTTCATGATTGACAGTGGAAGGGCTAAATATGTTCATCATTACAGGCTGCAAAGGTTCCATATTTTGTGTACATACTACAAAAAAATTAAAAAATGAAAAGAGGGTATGCCTTAAAAGAATAATCAAAGGGCAAGAAAATCAAATGGTCAAGAGAAAAGTGAAAATGAACCCCAAGCTAAAGACCAGGAAAGTGGCCAGTCAAAATGCCACTACTAAGCTCATTTGGCAGTATCATGTTATCCAAGTACTGCTGCTAATCACACTTGATGGATGGCCCAACAATCTAAACTGGACCATGCCATGGTTAAATTAATTGCTGCAGAATAGAGAATGTTCCCTGACCAAACAGCTTAAGCTTGGCAGATGACTAGCTAGGTAGAGAAATAAAGGTGCCCAACTGCTTAATCTAGGGCCTTGGAAGAAATAAGGGTAGATATTAGATAGGAGGGCAGTCAAAAGAAAAGAGGAAGATCAGGGTCTGCTAATTCAAGTGCACCCACTTTAATGAAGAAAAAATGTTAGGATTACTAGGATGGGTAAGTAGTGCAAGGTTGCAGAAATGGAGAGCCATCACCAATTGGCCTATTAAGTGTAAAAACTTATGCCACTCAGGGTATGGGCATCAAAAACAAAGAGTGGAGGACAAACATTGGAAGCATGTCTAACTTCCCTAGTTTCCCCCAAAAATCATTTCTTACTAACACTCCCAAGGGCCTTGAGATCTGCTTAGGTGCCCAGTTCCACTCCATTACATCATAAACTACTTGGTCAAACCATGGAGTTCAAGCATGAAAAGAAGCCACATTTCTTGTGTAAAAACATCCTTTTTCATCATTTTCATTTATCCTCGAAATCCTAAGTTAAGTTTAACTTAGCTAAACTTGGCTTTACCCCTTCATCCACCTCACAAACTGTATTAATCACTAACATATTATCTAGCTCCCTAACTCCCCCCTTCCCCTAAATCTATTACAATCCAATGAAAATCTCCCAAGAACATCTATAAATACCCTCCCCTTAGCACTATAGCTAAATATCCCTTCCTTGGGAAATATTAACCCCTCAAGGGTTAGTATTAGCCCTCAAATCATCCGAAAAAACTATGGGGTTGGCAAACTATGGTTAAAGGGCAAAAAAATCAAATTCCCCGCCCTCATTTACCCTTTTCCCCCTTTCCTCCGCCCTAAACCCGTTTATTATAAAGTTTTCTAAATGAAAAAACTTTTAAATATAAACGCGCGTTTAAAACCCATAAAACTCGAAAAACCTAAGCTTTCTACTCACCCCGCGCCCGATTTATTAAAACACTAATTTTATAAATTGGGCGGGTCCCCCGCTATTAAAGCGCTGGCGCATTGAGATTGTCGCCCACCGTTAGATCTTCCGCCCCGCCCATCCTACGGTGGGCGGTCGATCGTCCAACAGAACCGCCCGACCTTTTGCATCCGGGGGATGGGCGGTATTGCTGTCGTACCCCCGCCACGCGTCAGGCTCCCGGGCTATTCGCTGCCCCCCCCCCTCCAAACCACTTACCACCCAAGAGCCCGCCGAGGAGACCGCTTACCGCCCTACCCTCCACGCTAACGTCACGCCCCCGTCAGCGTGACGTCACCCCACTTTGCCGCCACCAGGCTTCCACGTCAACCCTGGCCCCCACGCCGCCCTGTCCACCCTGCCACCATGTCAGTGCCACCTGGGCACCCACGTCACCTGCCACGTCACCTATCCGTACCCTGGCCCATGATGACTTCAGCATGACGTCATCACAAAAAGGCACCAATATGCCAAAAATGCATAAAAAGGCGTCAAAAAACCGTTATTTCGCATTATTTTATACGACGCCTGGAGCTCCTCTGAAAGCGAAATTTGTCCTCCAATGGTCAAAAAGCAAAAGCTATCCACCAAAGTTGTTGTCGCCTCCATTGTCAACTCAACTACCTGCAATTCAGCCATTTCGACCGGTGCAAACGCCTCGTACGCCATAAAACCAGGTATTTTGCCGCAGGCACCCTCTCTTGTCCTCTGTTCTCTGTGTAATCATGTTCTCCTGCTTAAAACAACTCAGTTAAAGGACCCACATTGTTGAAATTCACCTCCAAAATCTACCTAAAAACCTCTGAAACCCCTGCACGACGGAAGTCTCAAGGAAACCCGTGGCCCGCGGTGAAATTTACCAGTTTTTCACAAGAGGCAACTAAAAATCCAAGCCACCGGCAAGAAGAACTGAATTGAAAAAGTTTCCCACCCCTGCTAAAGGAGCCCTCTGCAAATAACCAGCTAACCAGCTCAAAAACACTTTGGTTCCTCAAAACAGAGTGCCCCAAGAATTCATTAAGCCTGTGACAGCCTCCTTGCACTGCCAAACTGCTCACTGCAAACAGAGAGCAGTAAGCCATTTCTCAGCATTCACATCAAGCTTAAATTACAGTAAACCACCAGCAAAAGCAAGACAATGGCCACTCCAACTTCTCTGGATGTTTTACCTATAAATCCACCTAACAGAGAGCTAGAAGCTATACCACTGGTGGACAATGATTCCCTCATCACAGACTTTGTGGTAGAGAGAAACCACTTGGAGACATATTGCCAATTAAGAAACAGTCACTTGGACAACAGTGACCTATATGGGGTCTGGCAATCTAATCTACCCACCTACTTCCTGCCTTCAGTGAACATTTTCCCTGAAATCATCCACCTATGTGCAGAGAACTATGACCAGAAACTCAGAGCTGTGAAGTCTCCATCCGGGAGCATCCTCTTCTATATAACTCTAGACTCCATCAACCAGATGCTCAACTACAAGAAGACCCAGTTGTTATACCCCTTCTCCATGAACTATTTGCTAGATGAGGGCTCCAAACTCTCTAGCACAGACATTGCTGCCATAGCCAGAAAATTCATGAAGGCAGACTGCCAGCCTTGTAGGCCACCTCCTTTCTCCTATGCAGATTTCAATGAGGTTGGCAAGCTACTGATAGACATGCTGACCTCTGTGCTGGAGTTCACCACAAACAAGCATGTTGATCTAACTGTGCTGGTCATGCTCTATGCATACAGCCTTATGAAGCCCCCTGCTATGAAATACAATTATGCCAAGTACATTGCCAACAAGATACATGATCAATTGACAAGGCTGGACAGGGAGGCAATATTCAAATATTCCTCATACATCTATCACTTATTCTTGTACTACCAGACAGATTGCTTCCATTGCTCAATCAGGAAGCTGGACTCACAGGGTGAGAGAAGGTCTATAATCTTCTGGTCTTCAGTCTTCCACCAAGTCCAGGATTCCCCCTACTCATATTGTGAATTCATTGATCAGTTTGTGTATCCAGTCACATGCCTTTTAAAAAGGACTCCTCCTATCAGATTGTCCAAGTATATGCAGAAAATCTTGCAGCTATCCAGAAGCTACAAAATTGGTGATTGGTACTTATACCAAAACCACACTGTCATCAGAATTTATGGCTGTGAGATCTGTCCCTACAGGCTCCCAAAGTATGTCCCTATGAGGCTGTTTGCCCTGGAGTACTATAGATAGCTTATAAACTCTGACCTAACACACTTTCATGGTGCCAAGAAGAAAGCCAACCTGAAGTTCAGGGACCACCTAGGCCCATTCACCATGAACAAAACAGATGGTTGGCAAGAAGCTGACCAAATACTAGGACAACAGCTCAAACTCAAGAGAAGCTTCTGGTGGGTCCCTTATGACCCTGAAGGTTTCATCAGTGCCAGGAGGGTTAAATATAGGCTACTAGCCTATAAGCGTTCCCCACTCCCTCAAGTACAACAATTTGCTAATCAAGATGAATGGGTGCCTGAATCAATAGTAGAGGAATTGACTCAGGAAGAAATAATGGGGCAGAATGTAAAGGACTTGGAAAAAACTATTGACTTAGACTCTTGTCAACAGGTCTTGTTCAAACAACCAGTCCAAACAGGAGAAGGCACCTCTACTGCCCCAGATGCACAACACATCTAGCAGGCTCCAACAACAACAACCACAACAAAAGGAAAGGAGAAGATGGATGAAAAACAAGAGGTGGAAACAGGGCAGCCTAGCACTTCAAAGGACCAGCAATCAGGATAGGCCCCTCCCCAGCAAACTGAACAAATGCAAAACTGAGTTTTACAGACTCCTCTCAATGATGAGAGAGGGAAAAAGAGAGACAGAGAAGAAATCACACCTCCAACAGGGTCATCACAGCAACCAGAGGCCAAGAGGCCGAGGGTAGACCCTGAAGCAGAAGAAGGAGACATAAGTTAAGAGCTGGCAAAAAGCCAAAGCAAAGAGAAACAAACGAGCCAACAGACCGCCACTAGCTCATTTAAGCTAGAACAGGCTCAACAACATACTATGAAGGTGTCTTCCTCCAGACAACAGGGAAAAAAGCCAGCTACAGTTAAAGAGGGCTTCAAAGAGATCAAGGCACAAAATGAATTGCTAAGGGTGCAGCTCTATGAGCAATTCCTGAATACAACCCCAGCCAAAAAGCAAAGATTGATGGCTGCCTTTGATCTAAAGGAAGAAAAGATGATCTTCACTCATCTAAAGCCCAAAGTCCCACACCCAAAGACCACAGCAGATTATTACAGGACAAATCTAGAGGTCTTTGCTAAAGACATACACCCCATGGATCAAATTGAGCTGCACAAACAAACTGGGGAGATGGTGTATGCAACACTTGCTGACAGGGCAATGCTGGCCCATCAGCTAAAATAATCCCTAAAGCACACAAATAGACAGCTTGATTTGGAAAGGATGTCCTCCTCCGCTAAAGACAACAGAATAAATACTTTGGAGGACATAATTATTGATTTGGGACATGACCCAAAAGACCCAAAGGGTGTTAGACCCCTTATGAAGAAAAAAGAAGATGATATAGCTGCATTGAGGAAACAGGCAAAATTGCCTCCTCACCATCCATCCTGACACAACAGAGCTTGCACAAGAAAAAAAGGTGGATAATGCTATGGAGTTGCTCCTAGTCATGAACCAAATGATACTGCAAATGGAGGCAGAGTTAGAGAAAGCTATACAGGACAAGCAAGGGGAATCAACCTCCCAGCCCCCTCAAACTTCAACAAACCTTGAACCTGCCCCCTCCAGCACAAGTAACAACAGCCCCTCCTACTGCTCCAGCACCTACTACAGCTACATCAACAATTGGAGCAACAGTAGAAGCAACAGCAGCAGTAGAATCCAGCATGGGAATGGAGGAATTGATGAAGGCTGTTAAAGAGCTGGAAAATCAAGTCACAGAAATAAATATTGCCAAGGAAAAACTGGCCAAGCTGGAGGCCAGTTATGACAAATCAAAGATGACTGTGGCAGAAAAGCAAAGAGAAATAAAGGCCTTGGAGGCCAAAGTAAAAACTCTAGAGAAAGAGTTAATGCTAGGTAAGACCCTAGCAGAAATAAAAAAGATAATTTGGGCCAAAATTGGCCAATCTATACAGGACCAATGGAGGTCCATTCAAGCAATTTTTGAACAAGTGGAGCTAATAGAAGTAGCTCATGTAGAGATTCAAAGAGCCAGGACAACCCTGGGAATAATGCCTGAGCAGGACACCAAAATGATTCACTTTCTCAATAACCGCACTAGAGAAGAATTGGCTGCTCTACAAATAGCCAGCAGAACAGATACAATCCTCACAGCCAAGAAGGTGCTGACATTAACGAATTTTACTCAGACACTGGAGAGGAAATGTCAGGAGATGAAGGTTGAGATAGATGAATTCAGAGCTAAAATGGGTATTTTACAGGACAAAGGACTGCCCAGCTTAGTGACTGGTATAGGACAACTGCTGTCATATAATCAGTATATGACAAGGATCAACAATTATGTTGAAAACCATATCACAGCATCCAGCAACTCCACAGAAGAAGTAGGGCCTCCCTCTGGGCAAACCCTCTATGACAAGCTGGAGAATCTATTCTTTATTGAACATGAAATAAATCATCTGTTTGAAGTCCCTCCTAACTTTTATAGACATACAGAGGCAGATGAGATAGTGGTCAAAATGAGGAGACATAAGCTACCCCCATCTGATTGGTGGCAAGCAATGTTGGAGATTTTTCCTAGATAATTCCACTTTGTTTTTTGCCTTTTTGGAGAAAGATCAGCAAGCAGGTCAGCAGACAGGTCAGCAGGCAGGTCAGCAGGTACAGCAAGCAGCATACAGATGAGTCAGCAATCCACCCAAATAGCAGGCCTAAAGTTAACGCAGGATTAAACGCACTGCTACGGCCTACTTTCCAGACCCATAAAGTCAAATCTGTCTGACAGAAGAATGTCGGCTACCTAAGCATTAAAAGCTATATTTATGTTGTCATTTACTTTTTGTAAGAGAGTTGGTGGTGCAATTTATTGCACCATAACTTTCCACTAAGATATTTTATACCCTATTTTGTATATATATATATCCCCTCAGATAACGCATTGAGGGTCGGTTGTAATACAATTCTTCCTGAAGAGCTCTGTTGTATACTGAAGACTTTTTGATAATAAAAATTGCTGATGGAGATTTCTGGATCCAACGCTGTCTGAAGATGGATATGTAAAGCTCTGTTTTTGTTGCAGAATTCTTGTGTCGTGTGCTGAATCAATAAGTTTCTCTTACCTGTGTATGTGTTTCCTGTTTATTCCATAACTTATATGTTTTCATAATCTTGGTAAGTAGAGAAAAAGAATAGCCTAGGATTTGTTTCAAACACCCTATGCTCAATCTCTATTTCTAAATATGTTTTCTGTTGGACTAGCCATGGATATGAATTCTTAATTGCTCATGTCCAAACTTATCCTAACATGGTAAATACTGTTTAAGAATTCTTAATTTCTCTTAAGCAACACTTTCATGTTTTTTCATTAGCATAGTGAAAGATTCTTAACTGCCTTTCACTTACTAAATCCCCAATTTCACCAACAAAGCTGATAAATTATTTCACACATGCCTAACTTGCTCTGCAGCAACAGTCTGTCTTCACAAATCCACTTTAAAAAGCTCAAATATCTCGACTCCATTGCCCAATGGAACAAACTGTCCTGTAAATCTATACTTCAGTTCGAAAGGAATCCACCAACCCACCAAATTCAAAACAAACAGTGCATCATAACTAGTCTAAAACACTCATCAAACAAAGCTAAACTATAAAGAGAGAGCCCTCTCTGGTTGCAGGTAGGCTAGAACCTGTAACTACAAGATTGGTCAGTGGTTACCTCGGCCGTATTCCCTTTAGGAAGCAGGGAACAACCTGAGTGTTAACATATTCTCTGAGCAAGAAGCAGAGAGGTGAGACTGTGAGAGAAAACAGAGGATATTACAGCGGATCTGATGTAGGTTGTGTCTCTCCATTTTGCTGGATAATAGAAAGGAAGGACTGGCTGTTCGGGGTGGACATAGTCCAAACTGGGTGAACCATGTATATCTGTGTCTCTCTTGTTTTATGTGTTTTCTATGTTTATATTTCTGCAATATTTTATGTGTTCCATTGCTCCATAATATATAATTTTCTAACACTGCGGAGGGTATGTGTGGAATTATTCTGCTTAAAGCTCATATATAACTCCTAGAAATCCATTGTGATTGGGCCGATTGTACGGAGCCATTCAACACCCAAGATAATGTCACACCAACCCATGTTGATGGCAAACATGTGTGCCTTTAGGTGATAATCCCCCATTTGAAGTTTGACATTTTCACAGTTGCCTTCACATTTTATTGTCCCCCCATCAGTAATCTAGACCTGGAAATTAGAGACTGCTTTGACAAAATAATGCACTACTTCACTGACTCTTTGATGGATAAAGTTATGTGTACTACCACTATCAATAAAGACTACTATAGGGTGAGGCTTAATAAAATCTCTGATTTTGAGAGTTTGGGGTGAAGAAATTCCTACCAAAGCATGAAGCAAGATAATTGGTTCTTCAAGTGTAGTTGGGGGCTCATTTTTTGGTTGTCCTCATCTTCCTCCTCTATTCCCTCTGTTATAACTCTGATATGGAAATATAAGACAATAGAAATAAACCCAAGAAATAAGATAGAAATGCTTCTTTATTATCAAACCCTTAAGGTAGGGCAACACCATACATTCACTCCTTAAGGAAGGAGAACACTCCACAAGCCATATGCTTGTACCCACAATAATCCTTGACTATTCCTTGACATCTCTCCATGTAGAGTCTCTAGTCTCTATATAAGCCTCATACATACAATACCATGGATCATTACCATGGTTCCCTCATACCATCCAACTAATACCATGGGCCCATTACATTGTTACTAACTACTTGTGGTCCCTTACATGATATGGGTTAACCACCTTATTTATTACTATGGCCCAACCCGTTATTACGTTATTAGCTTGGGTACCTCCCTTGGTACCCCATATTATCCCCCCTAGGCATATAACATGGGGTACAATCCATATGCTTGTACATACAATAATCCTTGACTATTCCTTGACATCTCTCCATGTAGAGTCTCTAGTCTCTATATAAGCCTCATACATACAATACCATGGATCATTACCATGGTTCCCTCATACCATACAACTAATACCATGGGCCCATTACATTATTACTAACTACTTGTGGTCCCTTACATGATATGGGTTAACCACCTTATTTATTACTATGGCCCAACCCATTATTACATTATTACCTTGGGTACCTCCCTTGGTACCCCATATTATCCCCCTAGGCATATAACACCCTCAAATGGTAGGGCTTCCTCAGATGAACTGTGATCAGTAGCATCAATTTGTAATAATTTTGGTTCCGTACATTTATGCCCCAGGGAGTATTTCTCATCACAGTAGTAACACAATCCTTTCTTTCTTCTTTCCGCCATTTCTGCTGGTGACACCTTTTGAACCTTAAGTGTTTTGGTAGTGCTCAGAGCTTGGGTGGGGCATCGCTTGGCTAGGAAATTTGGACAAGTTGACTAGGCCACTAATGCGCGTTCTACTTCATGAGCTATCTTGCGAGCTCCCACCCATGAGACTAGGTGTTGTAGTCAGACGTGGGCTTGTATGGCATCTTTGAGACCACTGGAAAAACATTCCAAGTAGAATTCATCTGCTAGACCTCCTGTGCAGAAGGCTAATGCTTCAAAGGCTTTAATATATTCTTGCGTTGTGCCTATTTGTCAGAGCTGAGTAATACGACCCAAAAATTTAGATTCATTGTCAAAGCGATTAGAAAGGGCTTTTGAGAATATCTGCCAAGTCATTGGCATTACATAGCAGCGTTTATGCCACTACCACCATTGCCATCTTTCTTGGTCCAAGTACAGCTTCCCACACTTAGCTTAGTCACATCATCTCTGATATGATTCAATGTGAAATATTACTCCATTTGTGCTACCCATATGGCCAGATGAGAGCCATCAAATTTATACATGTCCAGCCTGGGTGGTCAAGGATGGGATTGTTGGTGGTGTCCATAGAAGTGAAGAGAATGGCTAAACTCTCCCTCAAGGTTTTCATTAAAATCATATGCCTCTGATTGTTCCCCCAACTTTCCCTTTGTGATTGTGTCATTTAAGGTCTGGATCTGCTTCGTTAATGCCTCCAACTTTTATTCAAGGGTGTCTATCTTCTCATTGGTCATAACTTGAGCTCTGGTTGTACCATGCACAGATCCGGTGCACTTGTCATTACTGTGAAAAAATATTTGGGACCACCCGAATTTTTAACGTTGACAAGTGAATGGTACCACCTTGCTCAACCCGTCGACCTGATTCTTATGGGCTAAGTCTCCTATAAGCATCCCGGTAGGGTCTCCAACTCATTTTTTTCACTCCGAAAGGAGTTTTACTCCTCGCTTAGGAATACAACATTAGATGATTCCCAGAAAATTTAATTCTACCCAATGTCCTATGAGAATCATGCCTAGGTATAGGAGCTAGAAAAATAGTCAGATCTTTCAGTGTAACCCTCAACTGCAGAGTATGAGTAGGAATGTGGCATTGATTGAACCCCTGCTGGTAGATATGAATGGCGGATCTGATTGTTGCGACTACCACAGAACCCAAACTGTTGGATCTAAATGGTGGATTTGATAGATATGATTGGCGAATTTGATAGATCTGAATGGCGGAATTGATTGTTGCGTCTGCGACAAGACCCAATCTGCTAGATCTGATTTGGCCAAGATGATGCATGATAGAAAGAGAGATAAGGGAACATGGTCTCAAGTAATGTCAGGTGCTGCAGATCGCAATATATATAATGGTCTGACAGTAGTACTTGGCCCAATCTTTCAGGGCACTAACCAAGGAGGATCAACCGTACCCTTAGCTATACAACTCGACTACCCTATCGTACATGCAAGTAATCTCCTCGAGTTCTGTTCTTGGTGTACTTTAGTAGCAAGACGGCCAACAATTTATCTATGGCAAGGTGTCAAGAGAGTCTAGGGGGCTTCCGATATACCTAGAGGGTACTTGGAAGACAGTTTGTGCACGGTTCTATCTAATGTGCTACTACTCGAAGGGGTAACCACATGGGTTACTAGGGAGTCCAACAAGCATGACAAGCTCTTGTATTTCCTGTGTGCATGCCTCCGCAAATCCACAGGTTTATGCACTCAATGACAGATCCCATGGTTTAAAGGCACTGGAACATGACTCTAGCCAAAAAAAAATTATGCTAAAAATGGAGATCCCATTGGCCCTGGAAAGTGCTATAATACCACTTGTTATGCTCTTGACCTATGAGAAGATACTAGAAAACCAAATATGTGAATAAATATACCTAGAATATAGAACAATAAGAAATAATAGCATGTATTTTATTATTCGGAAAGGAAAACAATGTTCACTTGCCTCTTCGAGGGGGCAACCTCCAATAGAGCTAGGCTCAAGTACAAAATAAGACATGATGCTCCTCAAGGGGAGTCTCTATCCTTTATATAGGATTCATACATGTAATACCATGGGTCAGTACTGTGGTTCTTATTAATACCATCTATCTAATACCATGGTCCAGTTGCAACTAACTGTGGTCCCTTCTTTAAATGTGGGTCAACCACTTACAATTATTAATATGAGCTTTATTGACTATTTAAATAAATATAACTATGACTTGACCTTATTACATAAATAAGGGGGTTAGGGTTGGACCCTGATAGTTTTTGGAATCCTATCCCACAAATCCTAAACCTAACTAATAGATTCTTTTGCCTTATTTCCAAAATATCCTTAATCTATGTGAGTTAAGTTATTTCTAATGTGGAGTGTTTGGAGTCTTAGCTTGGAGCATGTAGCCAAGATCACATTCTCTTAGGGTGAGTGCATGTATATTTTTCCAATGGATAAGTTAATTGAGCATGTTTTATGATGCCAATGCTTCTGAAAAATAAAGTGCATAAGCTGTAAATAATACTGGAAATGAACAATAAAATAAAAGGCGAGTTGAACCACACAATACTCCATCAAAAATGGATATGAAGAAGCAACAAAAGTGATGGAAAAACAAAGTGACCCAAAGGAATGAATGGATAAAAATATTTAATGTCTATAGGTACTGAGATCTAAGGCCAAATACGCTGAAATGATGTAAATATACCAACCAAAAAAAAGAGGCAGAGTGTTGGAAAGTAGCAAAAATGAAACTCCAAAAAACGGAGGATGCTCAAGAGGATCCTAAAAAGAAAAGCATCACAAGTCTTAGAAGGAAACAAAGAGTTGTAATTATGGCCTAAAAAGGACTAGAAAATTATGGAAATAATGTAGGAAAATATTAGCTGAAATTTATGTAAACTATACTCAACTCAACAAATTTTCTCCTAAATGGCACCAGTGTATTCTAAACCCTAAAGTGTTTTTTCCTTCCTCAAAATGAGAAAAATACTAAGAGAGTCTAGGCCCAGGATTGACCAAGAATAGTATGTAAACCCTTCCCAACACATAGGCAAAACTCTCAGACAAAAAATGAAAATTATGAAAAAAATCTAGAAAAAAGGAGGACATGGATTCTGACCTGTTAAGTACACCTAATGTAGAAACTGGTCAAAAAGTGTGTTCTAGGGTGCGGTTACTAGTCCAAAAAGTGTTCTCCCCTAACAAAGGTCCTTCCCAATAGATCTATTCCATATTCTGCCATATCCTCTGTGGCTGGTACCCATGACCCACAAAAAAGATATGGAAACCCAATAGAAGCAAGAATTTTCTAGCAAAGGGTAGAAATCCTGAAAAATGTTGAAACAAAAGTTATCAATGTTCTGAATTAAACCAATTGAGTCACCATTTGTTGACGACTAAAGACCTATTGGAGTCACCATTTGTTAGTATTGAAAGTTTTGGAATGTGTACTAAAATTATCCACTTAAGTTGTTGATGAAAAACACCCTAACATCAAATGATGACTGCTAATATGCTCACTAATCCTGCAAATCGAATGATCAAAACTTTGGAGTAGATAACATGAAAATATACAAAAACATATAACAAAAAATTATATATTAAGAACCCAATGGAAATAGCAAAAAAATATCTTTATTATTAAAAATAATAATTTTCAAACCTAATGAGGAGAAAATGTATACTTGGGTCTGCAAATCCCCCTTTAAGGGATGGGTACTTGGATACTCTTCACTTTAGCTTCAACTATTTCTCTCAATTTATGCTATGGGAAAAAAGTGGTAATGGAGGCTTGAACTCAAATATGGGAGCTCAAATGTCACATGATGATAATAGGGACGATGAGAATGGTCATGGTGAAGAATGAGGAGAAAACCCCTTTATTTATAATAAAATATTTAGATAGATTTAGATTTATAAAGTAATAAGATATTATAGACTAAATCAAAATATAGTTGCTATGAATACTTTATTATATTTTTGAGAGGGAAATATTATTAGTAATGATTAAATATCTTTATTTATCAAGTGGTTAGATTAATTAACTATATCTCAAATTAATTAACTATTTATCAAGTGGACCTCTACAGTGTACCCAACATGCCTTCCCATCATGAAGAAACTCCCAGTATGTCCCTCTTCATGAGCAGAATAATTCCCCTTTGCATCATTTCCCAAGAATATTCCTTTTATCCTAGTTTACAAGACCAACACTACTAACTAGTTTCCTCCTCGCACCAATTTACAGAGATTAAACTAGCCCTTGCACCTTACAAAGCAACTAAGCCCTTTTCCAGTCATTTCGATCTTCTTTTGGAAGGCTTTTTTAAATAAGGATTCGAAGCTTCCATTTCTAGAAGCTTCGAAACGTAAGTCTGGTAGATGGTTGGGCCGTGGAGCCGAGGAATTTAGTTTGGGCTCCTTTCCCCTATTAGGATGGAACAACCTCAAGAGATAATACCTTCTCCCATGATGACAGGAACCATTTCCCATCCATCCAAGTTATTTAAACCTCTCTTTTTCCCAAGCAAAAGCTAGCTGGAGTTTTGGAGTAAGTTTGAATAATCAGCAAGTCATCTATAGCTTGTAGCTTTCTAGTGTATGTTTGAGGGAGAATACTATGATTTTGGTTTGGTTTGAGACTAGAGGGAAATAGGCCTTAAAACTTCCATTGTTGAGGCTATCCATGAAGTGCTAGCAGAAGTGTGGGAACTCGGATACGTCAGAGGAGACCATCAACGTCAAGGCACTGGTTGTAATCTCTTTTGATTTATATAAGTGCAACTATTGATTGATTTCCTACATGAAGTGTCATTTTACATCTTTATGGATTAATGTTCCTGGACCTATTAAGTAGGCTGAATACAATATTGTATGCTATCACGTTTGTTTTTGTTATTGTTTTCTTGTTTCAGGTATTCGAAGGAAGGAAACAGAGGATAGCTAGAGTGAGGAAGCAGGATCGTCACCAAGCGAAATAGTGTTCTAAGAGGTATGCCCTCTTAATTGATCCTAGCTTAAGGAGATTTTCCATAGACTATTTTGTTTATGGCTAGACCGGCTCTCTCAGGCTAGAGGAATTGTTTGTGTCCGCACTGAGAATTTACCTGCACCACTAGGAGTCCCATGGTTTTTACAATATTTGGTAGAGAACAATCATAGTAGTATGATATGTAGAGAAGATATAAAATATTAGAGGTATAATGGTTTGTTGGTTTACCATTTGAAGGAGTTTGTGCCTTAGGATTTTATCTCAAAGGGTCCTAAAAGTTGCATAGTTGGACAATGCTCAAAAAGGGCTTTCCAATAGTATATTGAAGTCCGCAAATGGCCTCCTAGATTGGGAGTTATTTCCAGTCAAAGGTAGGTATCTAAAAATTCAAATGGGTTGAGTTAAAGGTGGCAAAAGGTCAAAGTGGAGACCAAGTTTGGAAGTTGAACATAGTTGTAAGAGTAGGTAGCAAAGTTGCCAAAGGAGAGCTAGGAAAACATTGCTTAATAACACTACAATAGGAAGCATTTTTATTGGCCCAGAGGTAGCCCCATTCCATAGCTCATGCGAGTGGACGTTTACGCTAGATGGTTCAATGTGAGCACATAAGAGAGTACCCAAAATGGCTAGAACCTAGGTTGATAATATCCTATGATGACTACCTTGAAAGAAACATAGTGCACATATAATTTGAGGGCTTGAGATGGTAAATGGCATGTTAATGTGGTAGCAACATAGAAATGTAGAGTAGTGAAGTGTAAAATCTTGAATCTGGTGGTTTTTCCTTTGAAAATTTAACAAAGGAATTGGTTGAAAAACTCAAGGCCCAAGACCATTTTCTCTCTCCCCTCTAACAGGGATGTGCAACATTTTATAGGCATCAGAGGATGTCAATACAAAGGAAATGTGGTATGCATATTTCATGTTTTGGGCACCATAATGGGCCAAATATGAATGACATGTGTCGCCACTCAAATGGCACCAGGTAGCATTGGTTACATCAACATGATGACAATCCAGAAGGGCCTTCCCAAAAGATAAATCTTGGAAGGAAAAGCCTGAAAGGAAAATCCTGGAAGATAAATCCTAGAAGGAAAATCCTAAAAGGTTCACCCTAGAGGAAAAAAATAGTCATGCCAAGAGTTTTGGCTAGGATAATGGGCTTGGAGATGGATACTTGATTCCAAAAGGTAAATCCTAGAAGGTAAATCCTGGAAGGAAAATTAGTGAAGGAAAACCCTGGAAGGTTTACCATGGAGGGAAAAAAAGGCATGCCATGAGTTTTGGTCAAGATAATGTGCCCAAGATACAAAATTAATCTCAGAGGGTTCACCCGAAAGGAAAAGATAGGTTTGGTTGGGAGTATTGGTCAAGATAAAAAAGTTGAGAGATGAAATTGTTGGCTGATAGTTAACAGTTTCACCAAATTATGGAAGGCATACCTAGGTCATGGTTTTTTGAAGGTCTTGCATGTTATTGTGACTAAGGGCCTTTTTGGCCAAATGAAATGGAAAATAATTTTGGGCTAAGTGCTTAGCGCCCGTGGCTAAGAATAGGTCGGAAGCTAGATCTACAATTTAGTGTCAAGGAAAACTACAAGGATTGCAAGATCAAGGACCGTGATTACAAATTGAATTTAAGAGCCTGATTTATACATATCAATTCATTTATTTTCTTCCTTGCACACAAGGAAGAATTAAATGAGAGAAATCACCTCTAGATGAATGGAGATTTGACCGTAACTTAGAGAAGCCATCTTTGAAGTACAATCTAGCAAAGGCACAGTGGAAAATTAATAAGCATGTGATTCCATGCTATAGTAAACAATTTGATTGAGAATTAATTCTTAGGATGGATAAATGCTTAGGTTCCCATTCTTAGAATTAATTTTATTGTAGAGGCCAAAAATTAAAATGGGAAGGCGTGTTTGAGAACACTATCAGGTAGAGTGGATGGCAGAATGATGGTTTATAGAGATAGCATTATTCCCTTTGTACTGGAGGAAAGAAAATAAGGATTGTAATTGTATAGTTGCGGTATGTAGCATCATTGTGGGTTGAGTAGAAATCTCAGTGTGACTGTGTGTGCAATTATGAGAGGCAGAGAGTTCATATGCAAAAGAGAAAGGTCAAGAGTTCCTAAGAACTAGTCAAGGTAGAGAGTTACTGAGTGTTTATTATCTGAGGGATGAGAGTAGAATAACTAAATGTTGTTATAGTGTGGAATAACTATTGTGTGGCTTGAGTAAAGTGAATTCTACTAAGAAAAACATAGGGTCAAATGCAGAGGAGAACATAGGGCCAAGTGAATGATAGCAGAGCTGAAGATATGTAGAGAGACTACCATTTACAATGGGTATTAGTTTCCTTAATGAGTGCATGTTGGGTCCTACATCTTAGGGAATTGGTGCTTCCATCTAGTGGGTGTTTAAGGAGATATTGGAGGGTGGTGGCTCTATTGTAGTGGCTACAACCACCCTCCAAAATTTTTCCTTAGCTTTGTTTTGGAGCCCTCCTACCAACCTTCCACAACAACATGTCTTGCCTTGTCAAGTACACAAGCTTCAGTGATTTTCTATTAGATTGTCAGCCTGTTCATTAGAGCTTGTTGCATCCCCCTCATAGGTTGTTTCTTCGGACTTGGTCCAACTACAGGCTGAGGAACTCCCTCAATAAAATGCGCAATTATGGAGGGGAGCCAACCTTCCCTCCAAAAATTGCGTAATTCTGTATGGAAGCCTGTTGGGCTCTAGAATTGTGCAAATATGCCTATCACTGTTCACTGGAAAAATTGCAATTCCTCCTAGCAGTGCTAATCAGCCTACAAATTGTGAAATCATGGACAAAAGTTAGCTTCTCTGACTAGAAATTTCACAAATCTTATGGGTAGCTAGCCCAACTCCCTCCCAGAAATGCGCATTTTCCCCCCTCAGCTAAGCAGATTGTTTCATGTGCAGTTAGGTTGACTGGTTCCCTCTGGGATGGAGAAAAACTAATTTGCATGCATGGACTACTTCTCCCAAGGCAACATGCAAAGGCATCCCTTGATTTAGGGATCTAATTTTAGCGACTGGAGGTTGCATGCAAGGATCATTTCAAAAACATCCCGACAAGTGTCTCTCTTCCTAGATTTGTGGCATGTGTGTCACATCTTTGATTTTATCAAAACTCATGAATCGTATGCTCTAAAGATCTTTCCTCACATCAACCTTGTAGCTCTGACATCCCACATTTCATCTAGGAGTCATTGGCAAATTCAACTCAGTTGTCTTAGGGCAAGCCTGTTATTCATGACTTACACTAGGTTTTTATTGCTTTTTGTGCTTCGCATTATGTCAGTGATGTCTGCTTGATTTCAGTGAGCACTTGCTATCGTTTACATGCATATTATCTTTTACTAGCACCATTTCAGTTTTCGTTAACATCACACTGCCGTCAAATGCATGAAATTGTTTTCTCACAGATGGTCATTATTGCGATGACTCACATCAGACACAAGCATGCTTTCCCATTTTCGAAATCCTGCACTTGTTGTTTGCATGAATGACCATTCACTCTTATTTGCACTCATCTCATCATGAATTCACACTTGTCATGTTTTCAGTTGCCCATCGGCCGGACCGGGTTGCATTGGCCCGGACCATGCCTTGTCGGGCTAGCATTGTAGATTTCTGGAAGAGAAGGCTTTACCTTCCCTCTAGGCTTACATTGAAAAATTATTGGAGGTAGTGTCCTGTTGGCCCTAGAAACTAAACAATGCAATTTGCTGGTTGCATGGCAGTGCTGACTAAAATTGCACATTACATAGTTTCAGTCCTCAGTAGGCTAGGCTAGATAGTGCATTGCATAGTTCCAACAGTCAGTCAGCCTCCTAACATCCTAGATTGTGCCTTGCACAGTTTTGGCAGTCAGTCTCCTGACATCCTAGTGGAAATTGCACAACATACTTGCAAGCTAAAGAAGATCCACTTGTGATGAAAGAAACTTTGGAGACTCAGGCAATGAGGTGATGGCACGACATGAATATTGTGCGAAGGTAGAGAACAGAACATAGAAGGAGTTGCATGTGTTGAAGCAACAACTCAAGGAAGAATAGGAGCTGCATAGATGAGAGAATGATTTGCAGCAGGAATGGGTACAGTGAAGGACGCAACATGCACAAATGGATGAAATTGTGCCTGTACAAGTTATGGATCCATCCCAGCAGCTGGCACAGATCAGACAAGGTGAGAAGTGTTGTTGATCGCATGCAAGGGAATGCAACATCTTACATGTCCATGTGTGCAAGCATGCGATCCCACCCATTTGGCACACTCACCAAGGCGAAGACAAGAATTCTGACTAGAGATGAACATGTATTTTGACAAGTTGATGTGCATGGCCACCAACACATTCTTGGGGAGCAACATAGACATTATG
Organism: Pinus taeda; assembly: GCA_000404065.3. Classification (NCBI taxonomy): domain Eukaryota; kingdom Viridiplantae; phylum Streptophyta; class Pinopsida; order Pinales; family Pinaceae; genus Pinus; species Pinus taeda. Next base: position 414,592 of record APFE031412118.1, read on the forward strand.
CATCAACATGTTGTTGGTCTAGTCACACCTTAATCATACTAGGACAACCATGTTCATGCTATTAGACGAGTTAGACAAAGGACCCATATTAGTGCACCTGGATGCAACGAAGGCAAGAGTTTGCTTCAACAAGATGTCACCAGTGAGCATATGGACAACCAAGCTTGGCATCAGCTCATCACCTTCGACCATCACAAGGATGTCAAAAAGTTGGTCTCAGCACAATGTTCGGAGTGTCATTGATTTCTTCCATGGATTTCTCAAGCCTTTTTGTCTCACATGGGAACATGTGCATTGTAATGTAATGTCTTGTCAAGTGGAAGTTCAACTATCAATAGTTGAATGTAACAACCATAGAGTAGCTGAAGAGTCATGAAGAGAGATGAATGGTCTCAAAGGGGAATCTGAAGGGTCCCCATACCCTTTGCTATAAATAGTACCTCATAACTCATTGTAAAGGATTTTGGTCAGCCAAGCTTCCATAGGAGTATCGTAGAGAAAGATTGGACAATATTGTAATGTGCCTTGGTTTCTCCACTGCGTAGATCTATTATATCTCTTTGGAGGAGTAGGCATTTGTGGTTGTAATGTTCTGTTACCAGAACTAGTAGTTGGACATGGATGTATTGTATGAATGGAACTTACATTTCTTAATATAAAAAAGCCAACATGTGTCATGCATATGTTGTATTGTATTCCAACTATCTTGTTCACTCTAAATGATATATGTATTTTTTTTCTTACACATGCATGTATGGACTATTTTGTATACGTATGTATGAATCTTTCTGAAATGTGTTTTTGGTTTAACCATCACTTTGGATTGCTAGCTAACTTGCCTTCCATGTTGTGATACATCTTCGCTCGTGTGTTCCCTCCCAAGCCGCGTACTATTACAGGTTTCCAAGGGGTGCAGTCACCCCAATTTTCGTGTGCTAGAACCTCTCATGTGCCTTCCTTGACTTACCACAGCTATCACACCCTTGCTACCAATGTGGACATCTTACTTGCCTCAGTGCAAAATTGTGGTAAAGGCATTACTGTGTGACCCACTGTTGGGACTCCTACACCAAATGGTTTGAGGTCTAATTGGGACTTCTTACCAGGGAAATCGGTTGACATGTTGGGGGGTCCGAACAATAATAAAGGAAAATAATTTGTTGAACAACAACAAAAATCAAAGAAGACAAAATAGTAGTAGAATCATAAGCACTGACAATAAGGAGAACAATTAAAGAGTGTTAAACAATAGCAAAGGAAAACAAATCAACAACAGAAGAAGTGACAACAAAGTGTTTATGGAAAAAATTCAAAAAACCATGGAAGCTACATGAGGGACCAAAAAATATCCTATGTGCCTCAAAGAAAATATGATCAAGGGTGAAATGCTTATAGGTATGAAAGTTTGTTCAACAATTATTGTTTTTCTGGCAAAAATTATGGGTATAAAGCCATAGTCATTGTATATGGAATGTAAGAAAGCAAAGAATTATGGTTGGCAGAAACCCAAGAATGCATAGGATGTCTAAGAAGGAGTTTGGTAACAGAAACATGAGAGCTTATTATTACCCAAGGAGTGGGTGTGAAAACAACACAAGAAGAAATAATGTAAATGTTGTGAGAAGTCAAAAATACTTTACCCCATTCCTAAGCCATGTTGCATGCTACAAATGTGGAAATTTTGGGCATAAGGCAGTGAGTTGTAGATATGAGAAGACAAGGAATTCCTCTCATAACATGCATGCAAAATAGATATCTCAATCATTGAATATGATAATAAATATGAGAGAAGAGGATTATGAGTTTGTATTTATTGCTATGTGTGGAGACAACATGCTAAAAAGAGGAAAAAGAAATCATAAGAAAAATAGGAATAATGATCCTCTTACCCCCGTGATGACCACCTCTATGAGTATTAGTTTCATTAAGCTTAAATCGCAGGTAAAAAAGAGAAGAAACAACCCAATTATTTCTCTCTTGCAAAAAATAAAAATGGTAGTGTTAACACCCAGGTTGTTCCCTATGACTCCCAAGGGAATACGGCCGGGGTAACTACTAACCAATCTTTGGATTACAACTTCTAGCCTAACTGTAATCAGAGAGGGCTCTCTCTGTAAGGTTTGTCACTGTTCTATGGAGATTTTTAGGCTAGTTATGAAGTAAAGGTTTGTTTGTTTTATGTTTGGTTGGGAGGATGTTTTCTGATAGTTTTGAAGTGTTATCTGCAGGTTAATTAGTCCATTGGGCAATGGAGTCTGTGGCTGAGGGTTTCTTGGAATCCTGAGTTTGGTGCAGCTGGAATTACAGGGCATTTATGTATTTTATGAAACAAACTGTAGATTGTGATAATGGATTGTGAACAACCAGTGAAAAGCAGTAAAGAATTCTTCACTAAGCTGGGATGTGAGAAAGGGATGTATTCCACAGGAGCAAACTTGAATTCCTGAGACAATAGATCACTGTGATGATATAGTGTGAAAGGTAGCAATTAAGAATTACACTTTCATTACCATAACTGAAGAAAACATTTATAATAGCTTAGATTGAGTTCAGGGTAATCTGTGATTAAATCCTGAGACTATTCTTTTTCCTTGCTATTTAGATATTTAAAACATGGGAGACATGAATGATATATGAAAGATAACAAACATATAACAAAGAGTAACAAGAGAAACTTATTGAGTCATGAGATACGCAGGAATCCTGCAACATTCAGCTATACACCAACAAGACATCAAGAGACACAGAACTTTCGAAATTCCATCATCCTTTGTATTAATTCTCTGAAGATTTACAGTAGAAGAGGAGCATAATAGATATCAAAAGATTTCTTACATCCAATGTCCAACCCCTGCTAACAAATGCGAGAGGGAATATATAGAAGTCTATTACAAAATATCTCAGGCATTGAGTCATCTGAGAGGGAAAATATCTTATTTAACTCATACAGGGATTGCAGATGAGAAGTTATTACAATCTTTAATGCACTTTTAAAGGCTCTTAACTCCTTGTCAGAACAATTTTGACCTTTGGAGCTCACGGAGTCGGTTGAGCGCTTTGATACAGCTGCTGAATGACGTGTCTGTGCAGCTTTGTCTTCCTGTAGCTTCTTGGCCCTGTCACCTGTGACTGCTGATGCTGCTATGGTGGCCGAATACCTGTGCTGAGTTGGCTCAGCCTCTTTCTACATACCTGCTAATGTGTCTTTATTTTCCTGTGTATGAGAATTCAAATAATCTCAAAACGCAAAATCACAATTAGTGACTTTGATTTAACAGTAATCGTATCAACTCTTCCCACACATCTGGTGCAGGCAACTGATGTTTCAAAATTGACCCCATGGTCTCATCAACCTCTGTATATTTATAAAAATGAGGGGGCTCATCAAACAAATGTGTAATTTCATTCATAATAAAAAATAGATTTTCCACTCTGTTAAAGAGGATCTGCCCTGTTATTGGCCCTGTCTCTGCTGATGAACTGGCTGCCTCTGAGATCTGATTTTGTGCAAAAGTGCTTACTCTCTTGGCATATTTCTCATGCGAGAGCAATTTTCCTGATGGCTCCAGCAGACTAGGCAGACCTCTGTTTTGCAATGCCAAAAACCTGTTTTGGAACTTATTGACGTCTGCTTGCACGTCTTGGACTCTTCGCTCCAGGGTCTGGACCAGGCCTCTCAATGTCAGGACCCTTTTGATTAGTGAGATGGTTTCTGTCCTGTTTCCAATTCCCATTTTTATGAGCTGGGAACTTGTTCTATAGTTCAACACATTAATCATTTTATTGGCAATCTCAAGCATACTGCCTAGAGATGCCCTTGCTCGTTGTGTCTCTTTATGTGCTCTTCCAATGAGCGTTATTTGCTCATGGATGGCCTCAATGTATTCCCATTGATCTATAATACATTGGCCAATATGGCCCCATATGACCCTTTTAAGCTCAGATGTGACTTTGTCTAATGTGAGCTCTTTTTCTAGATCAGCTATCTTTTTCTTTAGGGCCTTTACCTCCCTCTCTCTCTCGGCCACATTCTGTTTGGACTTGTCATATTCTTCATTTAATTTTGCTAGAGTGTCCTTGGCTTGATTTAGCTCAAACATCTGGGACTCCAAAATTTGAATTTCGTTCCTCAGCTTCTGCATATCTAGGCTTTTAGCCTGCTCTGTTGTTGGTGCTTAGGTGGATGGTTCTTCCTGTTGTACCTTTTGGCTGGCGGGAGCAGTGGCTTGAGGGATCTCCTCAAGATTGATTGTTTCTGGAGGTGGCTGTGAGGTTTTCCCTGCCTCCTTTTGCTGTAATGTTGCCTCCAATGTAGCCTCTGATTCCTGCAGCTTTTCCTGAGTTTGGAGGAGCTCTTTGTATAGTGTCATTAATAGAGCAGCTGCATCCTTTTCCTGCCTTTGCTGGGCAACCTCTTCTGTTTGTGGGCGAAGAGTTGGTGGGATTTTTAGCATCTTTTCAATGCTGCCATATCAGCATCCCTTAGCTTCAGGATTTCTTGGACAGCCTTCACATCTTCAGGATCATGCCCAAGCTCTATTATAATTTCTTCTAGAGCTTTGATCCTATTGTCCTTGGATTGAGAGGAAGCTCTTTCCAGCTCAAGCTGTGCAGCAGTGTTATTCAGGCTATTCTACAGCCTGTAGTTGACCAGGGTCTTGTTAGCTAATGTGGCATAGACCATCTCACCCATCTGATTATGGAGCTCTATTTGATCCATTGGGTGGATGTCTTTTGATAGGACCTTCAGGTTAGTCCTAATGTAATCTGCAGCTGATTGTGGTTGCTGCACCGTTGGTGTAAAATGGCTCAGGATCATTTTCCCTTCATGTGCATCAAATGCAGACATGAGCCTTTGTTGGTTGGTAGGAGCCATATTCAGCAGGTGGTTGTAAAGGTGCAGCTTCAGTGGTTCATTTCTTCTCTTTATATCCTTGAATTGCTGCTTAATACTCTTTTCTCCTCCCCTCCTCTGTCCTGAGGAGCTCACTTCTCCTATTGCTGCCCTGTCTTGCTTCTGTTGGAAGGAGCTGGCTGAGGCCTCCATGCTGGGCATTTCTTCATCAGTGAAGGGATTCAGTCTTTGCCTCTTTTTTGGTGATGTAGTAAGGGGAGTTTCCCTTTCTCTTTTTCTGTTTACGTCCTCCCTTTGAGGGGTTTGGAGGATGGAGGAGTCAACCCTTGAATCCTGCCTTGGAGGTTCCATCGGTGTTGTTTGCTGTTGGGTGGCCATTGGGGCCTCTGCTGTCTTTTCCCCCTGAACCTCTTGGTCCTTTTGTTGTTGTTCCTGTTGGGGTGGCTGCACTTGACCCTGTTGTTCTTGTGGCTCTTCCATATCCTTCTCCTTGCCCTTGCTCTGAGCTTGGCCTGTGGTTTGTATTGCCTCTTGAGGTGCTGCAGATGATGAGGCCACTGCTCCTGCATGAGGCTTTGGCAGAGTAAGTACTTGTGAAGGAGATTCCAAGTCAGCCATTTTCAATAGATGCCTTCTAGCCCTTCCATTTAATTCTTCCTGAGTAATTGGTTCTTCCAGTGTGTTCCTTCTCCATTTTGGTTGGTTGGCATGTCTTTCAATGTAGGGCATGCTCACATGTTCATAGCTGGAGAGCTTGTATTTCAGCCTTCTTAAGGATATGGTCATGTTAGGGTCATAAGGCTTCCAAAGGAAACTTTGTTTTAGGCCAAGGCCTTCTAGTTTCCTGTCAGCTTCTTTCCAGCCTTCCCTTTTGTTTAAGACAAGGTGGCCCAATTGATTTTTTACTTTTAGCTGTGCCTTCTTGCCCTTGCCTGCAAAGTGCACCATATCAGCATTGCCAAATTGCCTGAAATATTCTAAGGCAAATAGTCTCATAGGCACATACTTGGGCAATCTGTATGGGCGTAACTCACATCCATATATTCTGATTACAGTATAGTGTTGGTAAAAGTACCAATCCCCTATGCTGTATACCTTGGACAGCTGCAGAATCCTCTGCATCTCATCAGTCAGTCTAGGAGGAGGTGAGTTTAAAAATAAAGACATGGCTGGATGGATGAAGAGGTCTATGAACTCATAATATGTATATGGAGAGTAGTGCTGAGGTGAAACACTGAGGTCCAGTACACCACTGACCTTGGATTTCCTGCTGCATCAGTTCTCTTAATCTCAAAGGAGAACTTCTCATGTTGGTAATACAGGGTGAGGTGGTAAATGTAGGAGGTGTATCTGAACACCTTCTCTCTGGACAAGTTCAAGAACTGCTCATGCATCTTATCTGAAATGTATGTAGCATAGTCATAACAAATTGGAGTCTTTCCAGGGGAAAAAATTTTCATCATTACTAGTACAGTTTCCTCAATAAATTCCAGTGACTTGTACCCCAAAACTGAACTAATCATGTATGCAAGATCGAAACCCAGTTGATTGAGGTAGCCATAAAAAATGGGAGGGTGCAGCACTGTGTCAGAGTTTGTAATGAACAATTGATTGAGCTTCAGGATCTGTGCATCTATTAGTATCTTGGCTCCTTGGTTGATCAAGTCCATTAGGGACAAGGGGACCAATTTCTTCTGGGTCTTGAACTGCAGCATTTCTCTGATGGCCTCAGGGGTCATGTAGAATACCACTACACTTGTAGGGTCAAGCACAACCCTCTGCATGCGGTCATAGTAGACAGCACATAGATGAATCAGGTCAGGGAACTGGTTGACCTGAGGGAGCTTGAATATTGGGAGGAAGGAATCCCAAATTCCTAGAATGTCTGTCCCATCCTTATGTCTGGCTTTGAGCTCATTTAATAGATGAAGGTGGAACTTGCATTTTGATGAAGAGTCCTCTGAGATTTGGTAGTCTAGGTCTGCCAAATCCTGCCACTCCAGTTCTCTCTGGGGGGAATTTAGGGGAGCAACATTGAGGGCTACTGGTGCCACTGGAGTCTCCATGGTTGTTTGGATACTGACTGGTAAGTAAATTGCTGTTTCTTGGGCCGGAAGAGCACTGTCTGAGCGAAAAGGAAAACTGAAAAAGCAGGGTAATAGGGTAAGTCCACAGCAGTTGAAATATTGTTATTGTTTTTAAGAAGGCAAATATTAACCTTTCACAGGCCTTTCTCAGCAATTGAGTGCAGGTTTGAGGTTCTAGTTCACGACTGCGCGAACGAAGAATGCGGGTTTTTTCACTGAAATTTGCAATCTAAATGGCTCGGCTGGTGAAATTCGACCGTCAATTTTCCAAGAGGGAGCTGGGTTTGAGTAGTTTTCTGGTGATTTTTAAGCGTTTTCCGTGCTTAAGGTGTTTTTAGCAATTACTGAGAAAAACCAGGTTTCAAAAATGTTTTTACGGACAAATACCTGGCAGATGGATTGCTTGGGTCGGAACAGTAGGTGGGTACACGCGCTGAAGCTCTCCGGTTGGTTTTGAACAGGTTGGCGAATTCTTCGTCATAAAACGCATGCAGAGAGTGCATAAGTGTTTTTGCCAAAAAGTGCAAAAAACACGTAATTTTGACAAAATATGGCTTTTTCGGCTTATTGGCGCCCTTTTTTAAATGACGTCAGCAAGTGGGTTCGGGTTGGATGACGTTAGCATGACGTCATCAGGTGACGTGGTGGCCTAAGACCGGTCCACGGGGGTGGTGAGGTGGCGAACAGGTGGACCAGTGGCGGGCGAGGCGCGCAGTCGTGGCGCTGACACAGGCGGGACGAGGGCGCTGACAGAGGCGGACAGGTGGCACAATATCGGGCTACCTCTTATACGGCGGGGAATCTGTTAGAGGGGGCTCCGATGGATTTTGGGGGCGACGCGTGGACCCGCATGACATCAGCGCCTGACAGATATCGGACGATATCTGTCGGACGTCGGGGCCCCTCCAATACGAGCGTCAACCGTTGGATCAAAATAGTTGGATCGGACGGCTATCGGGCCACGGATCTGCACGAGCAATACGACATCGGGAGGGGATTATAATAATGTTTTCGGTGGTAAATGCGCCCGGTGGGACCCTTAGGCATTTTAACAAATTTTAATGTTTTCCCAATGTATTTTTTTTTTGTTAAAACGTATATAGCCGATGACTTTAGCAAAAGGCAGAATAGAGGGTTTTTATGAAATTTTTCGCATAAACGCGTAAAGGATTAAAAACTTAGGATAGGCGGGTTTTCAATGAAATTTCATGTAAAGGCGCAAAATGGCTCCCGACCTTGGGATGAGGCGGGGAATGTGGGTTTTATCATATTTTTTTCCTTTGAGTGGGTATAAGGGTGCAAAAAGGGTTTTTTCAAGGGTTTTATAGGCAAAAATGGAGAGTTGGCTAGGTAGATGAGTTCTGATGGAGATAAGAGGTTAGGCTTGGGTTCTTGAGCTAACCAGGTGTTAGTTCAATTCCCTAATAGTGAAACATATGGCTATAATGCCAAGGAGGGGCTATTTATAGGATGCTTAGGATTTATACACCATGGTGTTATAATAGTAGGGGAAAGTGAATCATAGGGAGCTAGATAATAGAGTTAGAGGTTAATATGGGGGGAGAAAGGTGAATGAGGAGTAATACTACTAGGTTTTCTTGGAAACAACTTAGTTTAGGGAGTAGATCAAAATGAAAAGAACTTTACACAAGAAATGTGGCTTCTGAAGGCCATGAGAATCAACATAAAACCTTGAATCTCTCTTATAAACACATCTTATGAAGGGATGTTAGTAATGAGTGGTAAACAAAGGGAAAAAGGGAAGTTAGACATGCTTCATTGTGTTGTTTTCCTTGTATTTGGTTAGCAAAGTTCAGCTTGGAAGGAACACCACTTCTGCAACCCCTATCTACCTACCCAACTATTTTGCCTAGCATTTTTTGTTTTTTCTTGGAGGGTGCACTTGGACTTGCAAACCCTTTATGTGCCTTTTCTTTTCCATTGGATTTTTCCTTTGATTTCCTATCTAGCACTACCCTTATTTCTTCCAAGACCCCAGATTAAGCAGTTGGGAACCTTAGTTTTCTTTGCCTAACTACTGATCTGCCAAGATTAAACAGTTTGGACAGATTTCTTTCTCTATTCTGCAACAAAAATTGAAACATGGCATGATCCAGATTAGGCTGTTGGATCATCCATCAAAAATTTAATAGGCATGAAGGCATGTACACACCTTGTCTTTCCTTGAAAATATGGGATCTTTGTAGCAGCAAAGCAGAGCATATTTGGCACTTGAATTTGCCAATCATGAAAGATGAAACCTATTGGTATAGGTATCCAACAGTGGCTCCACATGGGGATGGTTTTTCTTCTTGAAAGACCAAGAACAGCAGGTCAGTGTGCCTTGGCCCTTTGGCTACTCCTTTCAAAACTTGGAGCTTTTTCATCCTCGAACCCTCAAAATATAGACTGACCTATTTATAATACTTACTGCAGTCCAGTCTTTTCTTGCTTCTGCAAGATTCTTGAAATCACTTTATTCACATACTTAGAGAAAACAATATATATAGCAAATTAGATATATACAACAAATTATGTACAAGGGCAGCCATACTGCATTTATGGAAGGTAGTCAAAATAATGCTTCAGCATCCTGCCATTGACAGGACCTTCATCCAAATCAGTTTCATCAAGATTTTTAAGAAAGTAGGTGTTGTTTCCTTGTACTGCTTGGATGATGAATGGTCCTCTCCAAAGGGAATCAAACTTTCCATGCTTTCCTTTGTTTTCTCTCCTTGAATCCCACTTTAGAACTTTGTCACCCATGTTCAAATCCTCAGCCTTGGTCCTTCTGTCAAAATCCTTCTTGAGCTTTTCTTGTAAGATTTGAACTCTGTTATAAACTTGGTCCCTGGTTTGCTGCAAGCATATAATCTGATTCACCCTCCTTTGCATATCATTGGGCTCGGCTTGACTTTCTTGGAGTAGCTTCATAACAGGGATCCCTAGTGATGAGGGAAATTTGGCTTCTAATCCATAGACTAACTCATATGGGCTGACCCCAATTGATCTTTTGGTTGTTAATCTATCTGCCCATAAGCGATTGACAAGTTTCTTATGCCAATTCTTTTTGTTCTCTTCCAACACCTTCTTTATCATGTTTACCAAGCTTTTGTTTGATGATTCTTCCAGGCCATTTCCTTGGGGATAATATGAAGTGGAATGGCCTAAAGTAATGTGGAATTTGTGACAGAAGCTGACCATCTTGTTAGATCTGAAAGCAGCAGCATTTTCTGTTATTATCTTATCAGGGCATCCAAATCTAGCAAGGATATTGGTCTCAAGAAACTGGATGATAATGGAATCATTTGCTTGTCTACATGGAATTGCCTCAATCCATTTTGTGAAGTAGTCTGTAGCTGTCAGAATCCACCTATGTTGGCCTGAAGATGAGGGATTAATTTCTCCAATGAAATCTAAACCCCATTGTTGAAATGGTCTTTCTGTTGCAATAGGCCTTAGAGGCAGTGGCAGCAGTTGTCTCTTTCCTTCAAACACTTGACATTTATGACATGCAGTGGTGAATTTCTTGACATCAGAGAAAACAGTAGGCCAATAGTATCCAGCTCTCAGTATTTTATCCACAGTGGATTTCCAATATAGATGCCCACCACAATTCCCTGCATGAAATTCTTGCATGATTTTGTTAGCTTCATTTTCAATCAAACAGTTTAATAATATTCCCTCATGGTTTTTCCAAAACAGATTTCCTTCCAAAACACAAAATTTTAAGGCTTTCATTTTTAAGAACCTACTTTTATTTCTGGACAGCCCTGGGGGAGCACACAGGTTTTGCAACACATAACAAATATCAGAATACCAGGGGGTTTGTTCAAAGGCTACATTGATCTTTGGAGTCGCCAGCTCCGGTTCACTGTCTAGTTGGTTGATGTCTAGGGCTTGGAAATTCGTTTCAGACATTAGTTTGGCCAAGCCCTGCCCTTTTATCAGTTTTGTAGGTTTTATTTCTATATCAAATTCCAGAATGTTTGCAATCCATTTTCCTCTTCTACCCTCCAAGTTCTCTTGAGTGAGTATATCTTTGACAATTGGGCTTGGCACATAGGCTATTATATGGGAGTATAGGATGTAAATTCTAAAGTCCTTAATAGCTTTAACCAAAGCATATGCTTGTTTTTCCATGATCTGGTACTTGAGGGGTGCATCTCTAAGAGCTTTACTGAAGAAAGCAATGGGTTTCTCATTCCCTTGGTCATCTTTCTGTTGTAAAACTGCAGCAATTGTGTGTTGAGAAGCAAAGGAAAATATGATGAACTCTCTATCAAACTGAGGGTTGGTTAAAACAGGGGTTTGAGTAAGGGCAAACTTGATGCCTTCAAATGCTTGATTTGCCTCTACTATCCATTTCACTTTTGAATCCTTTTTTAGCATGTTGTTTAGCAATCTACTCAGCTCAGCTAGGTTTGGGATAAATCTTCTTAGAAAGTTGATTTTCCCCAAAAAGGCTTGTAATTCCTTTATATTCCTTGGATGGGGCATTTGCTGGATAGCCTGGATTCTGTCTGGGTCAATTCTGATACCATCTTTGGAGATAATGTGACCCAGCAGTTTTCCTTCCTCTAGACCAAACAAGGATTTTTTAGGGTTCAAGGAAATTCCATATTTCCTACAAGTTGTGAATATCTGCCTTAGATGTTTTAAGTGGTCTTGGTCAGATTTTGAAAAAAGGTGTGAGATCATCTAAATAAATGACAAGGAAGTCATGGATCTCTTTAGAAAAAGCAATATCCATTGCTCTTTGGAATGTAGCTCCTGCATTTTTCAAACCAAAAGGCATTTTCACATATTTAAAGGTTCCCCATGGGGTTGTAAATGCTGTTTTGTCTTGATCATCAGGATGGACCAGGATCTGGTTAAAACCTGAGAACCCATCAAGCAAGGAAATCCTTGAGGCCCCAACTACTCTCTGCAGGATGTGATCCATCTTGAGCAAGGGGTAGTTGTCTTTTAATGATACTTGGTTGAGGTTTCTCAAATCAACACAGAGCATAATTTCCCCAGTTTTCTTCCTTGTAGGGACTAAATTTGAAATCCAATCAGAGAATTTGATTGGTTCTATAATGCTTGCTTTGAACATTTTCTGTACCTCTTGTTCCATTGCTGGGAGGAGCATAGGATTAATTCTCCTCAGTTTTTGTTTAAAGGGCTTCTGATTTAGCTTTAGTGGGATAGTGTGTTGTATTACAGAGGTGTCATAGGATTTTAGATCCTCATAACTCCATGCAAACACATCTTGAAACTCCTTAAAAAGGTCAATGTATTTGGGCTTTTGGTCAGGAGGTAATGCAACTGATAGTTTTATTATTTTGGGTTGTTCAACTGTCCCAATGTTATGCTCTTCTATGGTTGTATTCAGGGGCTGCAGTTTTGGTTTATTGGGAACATCATTGGAGTAAAAAATGTCTTCCAAAGGAGCCAAGCCTATTGGAAGAAAGTTGTCCTTTAATTGTAACACCTCAGTTTCATAATAAGCTATATCCTCATATTTGCCTTGTTGGATTTCTTGTATGTTGTGTTGGTTGAAGATTGTAGGATGTAGCATTTGGTTAGCTGTTTTGGGTGATATTGCTTGGTTATTGCGTCTTCCATGTATTTGTGATTGAATTGCTGTCTCAGTGTCTATGTTTAGACCTGAAAACTCTTCTTGTAAAGTCAGAAAATTGTTTATTTGTGTGTCATTATCAAACACCTGCCAGTCCTTTACATTGTTTGGGACAGATGGTCTGTGTTTTACTTCAGCTGTAAAACAGTGATGGGGCTCAAAAGGAAGCTTGCAGGTACTTGCAAACGTGGCTAGACTATGAGCATGAAGGTTTTGAGCCCTAGGAATTTTGGTAATATGGAATTCAGTGAAGGACTCTAGTAGCTCAGTGGCAGCAGACCTATAAGACCTGAGTCTTTTATCATTGGTAACAAAATTGCCTTTCACTTGTTGAATGACGAGGTCTGAGTCTCCTAAGATTGACACTTTCATGGCTTGTAGGGATTGCATTACTTTGAGGCCTAGCAGGAGAGCTTCATACTCAGCCATGTTGTTAGTGCACCTGAAGTTTAGTCTGTAGGCTCTGCCCTCTGCATGGCTGTTTTGTTTATTATGGACCCAAACTCCAGCTCCTGCCCCTAACTTGTTAACTGATCCATCAAATTCTAGGAACCACATGTTTTCATGTTATATGGGAGTTTGAGTAATATCTCTGTGGTCTGGATTTGTGAGTTGAAGTTTAGGTTGTTCATTTAGTTTGAATTCTGGGACAGTCCTCTTCGTTGGTGGGGTCAGTTTTGTTTCTAGAGGAACAGTTTGTTTACTAGACTTCTGCTCTTGTTTAGGTGTCTTGGTTTCATTGTTATTTGACTTGTCCTCCAGAATACTTCCATCTTTTGACTCAATCAATGTTTCTAAGTCAGGATTTCCCTCATTTATAATCTGATCTATTTTGATTGTCTGGATCTCTTCATTGTTTGTGTTACCTGTATTGTCATTGAACAAAATATATGAGTCTATGTCAGAATGAACAACATATATGGGGAAGTTTTGAGGCTTTTCCTCAGTGCTGACCATGTACTTCATTAGTAACTCTCTGTACAATCTCTTGGGTTGACTAAAGAATGTAATTGTAGCGTATGACATGTCCAATTGAAGGGACCCTTGAAGTTTAGCCCCCCATGATCTTGATAATAACATCCCATACTTGGGTGGGATATCAGCAACAACAACATCCATCAAGATTGTTTTGTTTGGGTATTGGACCAGGGATACACATAAGTCTTTTATCAGGCCTAGACATTTAACTTGGTTGGAATCAAATGAAAACAGGTCCTTGTATGGCCTAGTAATATCTAAATTCAGCCTTTCCATGACAGATTTTGGCATCAGGTTATGAGATGCCCCTGAGTCAAACATTGCATTGTGTAATATCTTGTCCTGGATATGCAAGCTAACATAAAATGGTAGTATCCCTGTGCCTGTTGTTTTCCCATCAACCTCTGGACCAAACAGTAATTCAGGGGTGTCATCCAACACATTTACATTGTCTTTGCTTTGAGTGAGTTGGAGGGACTTCTCAATCTGTTGCTTATAGATATCATGTTTGGCTAGCTCTGCAAGAGGAATGGCTATTTTTAGTTTGCCGATTTCAGCTTCCAAGTCAAAGGGTTTCTCAGTTTGGACCTTAGTGCTGTGGGTGAGCCCCTTTTCTTTATTTGGTAAGGTTTCTTCTTGATCTTGGGGCTTGTGTTTTTCAATCACCTCTTGAGGCCTTTTGCTTGGATTGGGATGTATGGATGATGTAACTGGTGGATTTTGTGTCTGTTCAGTAACTTCTTCAATAGTTACTTCCATTGTGAGTGAATCAGTTGCATTCATTGGTTCTGTTACTTTGGCACTCTTGGGTTGCAGTCTATCCTTGGTTTTCTCAGGCTGTGTTATGTTTACAGTCCTGCTTCGTAGTTTGTATTGTTTATGGACTTCATAGAAGCTGTTTTGTCTAGCCTTGTTTGAAATCAATGATTTCTTCCTGACTTTGTTTGGAATTTTTTTACTGTTTCTTTCTTTCATGATTTCTTGATTAGGGAAAGCTTGGTGTTCTTCAAGGCCCATTAGGTGGATATGGGTATCATCCACTTGCTCATCTGATGTGGATGTTTCAGCATAGTTTTCTTGAAATGGAGGTCTTATTTTTGGATCATTGTTGGCTTTGCCCATACTAGGGTTTTGATTCCTCCTAAAGTTTGGATTTCTGTTAGAGTTATTTGGTGGTGCCTCCCATGAAGATTTTCTCTCCACAGACTTTACCCTGTCGCCCAACCTCTTCATACCATAAATTATTGCATCTAATTTCTGGTCAAAGGCTGAGGGTTCCTCTTTAAA